>QNUK01000047.1:420000-597500 GCA_013621035.1 Clarias magur | reverse complement strand
TATATATTTACACCCTAGTATTAGGTGTCTAATGGTATGTGCATTCAAATTAGTACCTTTTAGTACAGAATGTTTGGTTTGGTGTGCATTGTAACTAATGCTCTGGGATTTTCTTTATTAATAAAATTAATAAGCAAAACTTTCAAATATTACTTCAAATATATGGATTTTTCTTTTTGGAAAAGTCAGATGTACTAATTCAAAATATAATTTTAAATGTGAAAATTCCATCCTAAGCACTAATTTCTGGATGGAATTTCTGACTTTGGTGTGTTCGACAGACAAAGTGCAAAACTGAGATTATTATTATTATTATTATTATTTTATTTATTTATTTATTTATTTATTATTATTTTTTTTATTATTTTTTTTTTTTTATATGCACGGCACCTAACTCAGATGACTGATATATATACGCTTTCCTAAAGCAAAGTCTGTGTTTTAGATTTAACAATTAATATGTCTGTGTGTTGAGTACTCTACAGCTAATATTTGTACATACAGTAAGCCATTTGAAGGTAAGAAATTGTACGTTGTACTTCATTTCTGATGATGGTGGTTAGAGGTCACTGTAAACTGTGAGTAAGGTGATATTTTATGTCATGAAATACTCGTTCCACATTTACTTTGCGAAAGAAGGGTTCACTGAGTAGTGCAAAAATAAAAAGTGTGCCAACATCAGTAGCAACTAGTGCAAATAATCCAGAAAAGAAATACCTTTAAAATAGCCCTTATTTAAAAGAACAGTTGCTTGCACTATTTGCTATAGATCTTGCTGTTACTATTAACCATTAGGTTAATACTGTATATATATTCGCTGTGCAGATATGGTTTGTCAGTCAGTCAATGCACACCTCACCTTAACACCAAATCGACCATGCATAAAGTTTACAATCTCTGTATATACAGCCTGTATAAAACTGCAATGAACTACTTAAGGAGGCTTGTCCAGGTTTTCAGCCCACACAAGTGGGACACGTTGAAGGTCTAATATGTTTAAAGAAATTCTCCTACATCTGAGCACCTTCTCAGTCATGGCTATGCCTTCTAACCTATTCCACTGAAGTTTATAGAGCTGGAACTAAATAAAAAATAGATATTTATCGAAACCCCGGAAGGCGGACAGCAGGGAAACAGAAATCATTGGCACTTGACAATTTGCTATTTAGAAAATCAGCATCAATAATATATCCGCTTGTATTTAGTCACGGATTACAGTGAAAAATGAAGCTCTTGCAATGGATTACTTTTTTTCTCTACAACAAAAGGAGCTGCACTGAACCTTCAGCTCCTTAAAACAGTTGAATAACCTTGAGAATGTGAATCTGAGGAGAAAAATATATATTTGGCCAATATCGGGTCTTCCAGACTCGCTTGCTAAACTCTTTGATCTGCCCTGACCCGGCTACCAGCAGGGATAAACAGTCATTGTGGCCATTGTAAATGAGGCTTTCCAGGGCGTTTGGCTTGCGGGAAACTCTGGACTTCGATTGTAACTCTCGACTGTAGGAGGTTTTAAAAAGCCCAGGCCTGGCGTGTGTCTGCGAAAACAAGACTTTTTGATTAAAAACTCATGAGGCATGCACTGCAGATGTGGAGGGGACAGTTAGCAATATCTTGACAGGAAAAAAAGCTGAGCTTCTTGCGTTGCCAAGCAGTGCATTCAAACAATAAAGAGTGTGAATAAAAAGCCATTGTATCTGATAGCACGCTGATACAGAGCAGTCCTTGGCAGACCCTGACGCGGATGGCCGCTTTAGCGGCGAGTTCTGTTTTGGAATAAATCGAGCAATATAATTCTGATATTACAGTATGATTAATGTGATATTTCACATGTCAAAGAAAGATGATAACTATTTTCTATTTAGTTATCATATTTTTGCTGCTGGCATCCATATACGTGTCTAATCATAAGACTTAGAAACTAGTTGTATCTAAGGACTACCTTATATATATATATATAAACATCGAAACCCTTTTGAATGATTTTATATAATTCTTTTATAAATCTTTTATAAAATTCTTTATAAATCTTTAAAAGAAAAAATAGCATGTGCATCATAGGTTAATGTGTTTTAACACAAAGGCAGATGTTTTCTAGCTTTTGGCAATTACAAGGACATGAAATTAAAGTTTCCCAAAAGCCTGCTGTGACACACATGCAAAACTTTTCGTGACTCATTAGTTGGGAAAAAGTCTGAAAGAGTCTTTGTCTCCTCAGAAGCGGCAGCTCTATAACAATGACCCCAAAGCTGAAAGTGTCTAACTCAAGTTCTCGGTCCATACTCCAAACGTATGACTTATACAATGATATTTCCTTTCCTGACATACCACACACCGCTGTAAGCATGAGTGTGTTTGTTGTGAGCTTAAACATCCTGTGTTTTTCAGGTTTATGTGTTGGATGAAACCAGCATAGGAAACAGGTACAAATGGAATTTTTATAGCCCAATTATAAGAACTCCCTGGGCTATATTAAAGGAACAACGTTGCTGCCTGGATGAAGAAGATTACAGTGAGAGAGGAACGTTTGTGGCAAGTAAACACACAAAGTAAACGTGTCAATGTGCTGGAAAAGTGTCTCGTGTCTCTGCTAAAGCCTCGCTACCTCTCAGGCCTCACGCCGCGCCACAATCTGCTTAAAGTTCTGCGTCAGTCTCAGCGGACGAAAAGCAAACATTCGGCTGATACTGTGTCTGTCCGTATCATGCAAGAAGACATCCAGATCAGAAAACATACAAGGGTGAAAAGCTCATTTGTTTGATACTGGTTCTAATAAATGAAATAGCAGATGTCTTTAGCAGTGTAGAGATTAAAGTGAGCATATACTGTTCTGTAAAACTAAGCATTTAGATAATTAAATTGCAATGTGGAAAAAGAAAAATCAAAAGACAAGGCAAAGCAAAGCAATGAATAATCTAACTTGGCACTTGGGTGTTTAGAGTCAGCTTTATGAACTTATTGTAGGAGCTATGGTACATTTAGCACATACTGCTCAGCTATCTCTTGTTTAGATGAAATTGATTAATTATCAGATTGCAAACAAAATTTATATTGTACCTCAGGCATGTGTTCAATCAACCTGATTCTCAATGCCAACTAAAGTATAAGAAATTTTCCAATTATATTCTATTACCGTCAATTTTATCCATATTAGAGACAACAAATGTTCTGTATTACTTTGACCACACATGGTCACATATAATACACATTTATAATGAATAATAAAATAATAAATATTTAAAAAATAATAATAATAGATATGAGTTTTATAAAAGCTCAAACCCTCCTGCTTTTTCATAAACTGCAGTATAGTTTTACTGAATCCCCTAAGTATCTGTTAGTACATAAATTCCCGAAACTTTTGCAGTAGTACCACCATCTTATTGCAGTAACAGATCTGTCAACACCGACATGTTTAATCCAAACAAAAGTAAAAGATTGCACACGCTACTTCTTAAAATCCAGGGTTGGGGATGTAACAGCACTAACTGCTTTTACTTTTCAAGTGTCACGTGAAACAAATGACATTTGGACCGCTATTCAGCCATTTAATTCTGTTTCATGCTTTTAATGCAGAAGTTAAGATGTGAGGCCGGAGGATGCTGATCATTTTAGCCTAAACTATCTTTGACTTGGACAAGGTCTGGTGTTTTATTGAATTAGAATGGGCTGATCTTTCTTAAAGCAAGTAAAATTGCCACATAAACATGTAAACTAGATGTGATATTTATGGAGACAAAGATTTTTTATATAAAAATTATATAAATAATTATATATATTATATGTATTATATTCTAGGATATTTTTTACTACTCTGTGTAAATAGTAAGACATTAAATGATAGTTAGATAGATAGTATATATAATCTATCTATCTATCTATCTATCTATCTATCCACTCTGTGTATTGTGTATGTATATTATATATATATATATGAGAGAGAGAGAGAGAGAGAGAGAGAGAGAGAGAATTGCAATGAATCATATTTTTACGTAATATATGACTTAAATCAAGAACACACTTTACTGTATACTGTATTTTATGGCAGAGAAGATTTACAAAAATTTTTGCCCAACCCCCAAAATCCAGACAAAGGTGTGTTTCCCAAGCATGAAGATAGATTTTGTTCTGTCCAGTTAATTCTGCATATAAATCTAATATAATGATAATTAGTAAATCTAATTATACAGTACATAAGTGCTTACTTTCTAGCCCATGTGTGTGTGTGTGTGGTTTAATCAAGAGTTGTACACACTTTGTTAAGTGTAAGTAGTAACTTACCTGCAGCGAGGCAGACTGGCAGAAGCAGTCTGAAGATGAGTCCGCATACCATTTGGGAGGCCATCTCTTCCTCATCTGCACCTTCATCAAAATGCACACACACTCACACACACACACACACACACACCTCTGCAATCTTTCCGCGAAACTCCTAAAGTCTGTCCATCAGAGCTCAGGTCCAGTCATCCAGCACGAGGTCAGAGCGCATCATCCTGTCTTTGCGTGAACTCCAGTGCTGGAACTTCACGAATGAAGAAAAGTGAGTTGTCCGATTCCGGATCTTCTGCTTTTATTTATTTATTATTATTCAAATCCTCCCACACAGCTGCAGCACACACTCTCGGAAGTGCTGAAAGGCCACTGTGAAACAGCCAACACCAACTCCTAGACCGTCCGGATTACCTGTTGACAGGAGAACTCATTCTGTAGTCCGAAAGTAAACCGCGCGCTCACGTAGTCCCTGTTACACATCACAGAATCTTACATTTTACACGTGGTACAAATAATACAGTTTTAGATGCCCGGCCGCTTTGTTCGAAGGTTACAGAGTAACACTCTGCCTTTTATGTGAGACGCGTTTGGGAAAACAGCTGGAGGAGAAAATCCCTCAATGAGAAACTCAACGGGACCAGCACGTGATTGACAGCCGGCTCGGCCAATCGAAAGACGAGCAGAAACTCAGCGGGACCGCCCTGTTCTTCCCATAGTTACTGAAGCACAGCGCGAGCCAGTGATGCAGCAATATTAGGCGTTTATCAGGACGTTAAGTCGGTTGTGTTGCAGGTAGAATACGGATTAGACTCACCTTTGACCTGTTTTACTGTTTAGTTGTAGCTTCAGGACACACCGATATCAGACCATAACGCGACCATTAGAGCCGCAGCTGTGCAGATATCGAGTGCTGTTTACGTTCTATGGCTCTTTTTATTCATGTAAAGCTCTCTCTCTATCTTTCTCTCTAATTCATAGCGAATTATATCTATCTATCTATCTATCTATCCATCTATCTATCTATCTATCTATCTATCTATCTATCTATCTATCTATCTATCTATCTACAGTATTGCTATCTACATATACAGGAATATATAAAACACACACACACACACACACACACACACACACACACACACACACACACCTGCTATCTGTTATGTTTATTATTATTATTATTATTATTTTTATTATTAATTGAATTAAATATTGAATTAATAAGTAATAGTATGTGTCCTCAAAAGTCACACCATCGTTGATCCTATCATGTGATAGTCAGAGGAGAGGGATATGCATTTGTATTGTGCATGCATTTTTGGGCCCCTCTGTATGTAAGTGTGTATGTGTGTGTACATTCTGCCTCTGTATATATACTGTATAAAAAATACTCCAAAACTCACCCTAAAAGCACTAAATCTGGATACTAATTATAAGCTTTACGCCTACTTTTGGTGATTCATTCTTTCTTTGGTTTATTTTGATTCACCACAAAAAAACAGGTGTCCAGAAATAAACAAACTTTCTGTGTGGGATAAACTTCTATCACGTACGGTAACTCATAATCACTGTTTTGTGATTTTTCTGTTTCCATAAATATACAGTAGTGGCACACTTTCTAGTTCATTATCAGCCTATGACTTTACTGTATCTAAGTTGATTGCAATATTTATGATTTGCAATCCTGCCAAAAATACAACACTCCTTTATAACAAGCATGGCTAAACAAAAAAAAAAAAAAAGGAAAGAAAGAAAGAAAGAAAGAAAAAAAAGAAGATTAAAAAAAGAAAACCAACAACTTTGAAGTGATGCTTTGAAGTTCTTGTGAATAAATTTGCTCACTCTTAAAAGAATCGTACAAAATGAACCGACTCACAAGTTAACCTGCTTTTCAAAATTTAAGAACACTCCAAATAAACAATGGATCAAGAGATCGTTTATAAAATGAACATTTATCTTAAATCTTTAGTCAATGAATATGTATGCAATGGAGTAGTTTAGATTATGTCTTAACTAATTATATCTTGTTTCCCTCTTTTTGTAATAACTGTAAAAACTTTTTATTGTAATAATTTTATGTAGGCCTATTTAGAAATGAAATGAAAATGAAATACGCTAACATCCAGTAAAAGAAGAAGAGCTCCACCTATCGGGCAAAGAACAAATTACAAAATAAATGAACGTTTGTTTAAAACAATCTTGTGTCAAATATCTGCTTTGAAATAATCAGTGTAAATGATTGCCCTTGAGTAGTCCAGCTTCATTATTACCCTCATAATCTGTGAGACTCCTCAGTAATCATGAGAATGTACGCTGCATGCAATCCACAAATCACTTGGTCTTTAACATCTCTAAGAACTGATCTTCCCTTGACAATTAATTCAAGTGGAATATAATAAAGATGATGCTTTAAACAGATACCTAATGGTGTGATCATGAATTCCTCTCTATATTTAGCACAATTAGATTTTTAATAAAGCCTCATTCTCAATGTTTCTGTGAAGATAAACATTACTAGTCACTAAGTGCAGGAACAGGATACCCCCCCCCCCCCCTCAAAAAAAGGTCATGTCATGAATGTTTTCAATTAAAAGACGTATTGTCTGTGACTCACTCAGTGGAAAGCACGTACAGTTCTGACCGAAAATGAAAGCCACACAAGATAAATATTCGCTCTGCACTTTTATTTGACCGGCCACAATAAACTGCAGAATTACAACGTGACACATAAAACTGCAAGATTATATGACCTACTCCTTTAATTCAGGGCTTAGAGTTTAAAACCCTTTCTGCTTTTACCCTTTCAGTGTCACTTGATGAAATAAATAATGTTTGACAGCTATTAGCCAAAATCCATTGTAGAAGGAAGATTAAGCTGTTTAAAAGACTAGTACAAATTTCAGCTTTTAAGACAGGAATTAAGAAATGAGAATAACAAACTGTGTCTTTTTAATAGATAGCTGTTTATGGATTTAGGAGAAGTTGATCCTTCCAAGTTTTATTAGGTCTAAAATAAAATTGTCACATTAATGTGAATGGATTTCAAAGTTAACGAGGCAAAGTACATCTAAGGTTGTGTACTCTGGATCGGCGGTGTCGAGTCCTGCTTTTAAAAATCTGCTGTTTGTGGAGAGTTTAGCTTAAACCTGAATAGTAATAATAGTCTGAAAGCTCAATAAACACTGAACAACATACACAGTATCACTTGTTACTTGCAGGATGAGAATGGTTTGTTTACAAAACATGCAGGTACAGTATGTAGCCTGAGCACTATAAATGATAACATGACTGTCTGTGTGTGTGTGTGTGAAGTGGCATCCATGTATCCATAGCACCTCATTCACAGACACACACCCAGTTTTTAGAGGGACATACCGTATGACCATGTGACTTGACCAACTATAATAACCATAATGCATATGCTCATAATCACTCATCAAAAATGTTGCATTGTTTTCTGCCTTTATTTACTTAAATTGAAGCACACAGCTGATATTGACTGCCTGAAATTCATACAGATACAGATTTACTTTGCATATAATAAAAGAGTATGTGAATACTAGTATTATATCACAACAAGATGGGGTCAGTGAGAAATCTCTCGAACACTCTACCCTGGAAAAAAGACACATTATTGTTGTTTGCGCCCATTATAAAATGCATACGAAGGTAAACCATGAAGATTAAAAAGGGATATTGGCTTTGGGAATCTGTTTCATGTAAAAGCCAAATACACCAACAGCTGTTTACTTAAACCACTTTGATTGAAACCTAAATTATAGTTCATGAACACGGTATATTTCTGAGATGTCCAATTTTATCCAGAAAGAGCTGGTGTGGGTTCAGGTTTTCATTCCAACCAAGCATACTGTAAGCCCCACCTTACAGTTAATCCAAAGCCAAGATCGTCTTATAAGGTGTGCCTCCTGGCCCTTTTTGGATAAGATCTACTGTACCACCCCCGGCATACCTATTGCCCTTCAAACACAATACAGCCTCTGGAGTTTACCGAGAACGGTGTGAAAACCATTCATGTTGTGTGTAAGTCAGCAGAAAACTGCCACGTTGGTCCAAGCTGAATGGAAAGCTACTGTAACTCTTTACAAGCATGTTGAGCTAAAAAGCATTCGAAAATGCACAATACGTCGCACCTTGTGGCAGATGTGCCACAACACCAGAAGATCACAGAACATCTGCTCCGGTCAGCCATGAACAGGAATCCGAAGCTACAGTGGGCACAGACTCACCCGAACTGGACAGCCGAAGGTTAGAAAAAGACTCCTTTTCTGCTGCATTTGTTTTCACACCAGTCTGTGTAAACTTGAGAGACTGCTGTGTATGAAAATCCAAGATGATCAGCAGTTTTTGAAATATTCAAACCAGTATGTCTGGCACCAAAACCATACCATGGTCAAAGTCATGGCGATCACATATTTTCCTCATTCTGACGTTTAATGTGAACAACAACTGCGCTATAGAAGTCAGTATAGTAATCGTTTCAAGATGTTACAGCGACTATGGCACGGGCTTGAAATAAGCTTTTTAGTGTATAGTCATAGTAAAAACTTCTGAATGTATTGTATTTGATTCAACCATTCAATCCTGAACTTTCCAGCCATAGCATCAAATGAATCAACACTTGCTACGATTTTATAGTAAAAAAATAATAAACCACTTCATATTTCTACCACATGGTGCAGGTCTCATACTGTAGGAGCTACCACTAAGATTATTATTGTGCATTATTATTATTATTTACTATGATAAAATCCTGAACCCATAACAGGAAGCCTTTTTTTTTTTTAAATGAAAAACACTTTCTATCTTAAACTGAGAGTAAATCTGAAACTTCAGGAATACACTCAACTTTGCCATGCAAGTGGCAACACACCACACTTTGTAAATTACATAAGCAAAGCCACACTGGTGTTAATAATTACACACAATAATGAGTTTTTATGCTATAGCGTTCATTTAGTGTAATTATATAGTGTATACGGTTTCTTATACATGTTAAAGCCTTAAATTACAAAATAACTTCTTAATTCCTGAGTAAATACATGAATTGCATAATGGGACCTAGTTGCCAAAATCCCTACTAATACCCAGGAACATGCGGTGCAGTTGGTAATTCGCTTCAGTTTATTCACTCATATATTTCCTCAGGAAAAAGCACTGCAATATAAGGCATTACTTTAGTCCACCAGCGGAATGACAAAAAAAAAAAAAACAATCATAATCTCTATAAAAACAGAGCATTGCATAAGGAAAACTACAGACAACATGGCAGAATTCAAGGGGATTGAGGTAAAAGGCTTTTGCTGACTGCTGATGAAGGGCTCCGGTCACTGGGTCAGGGGTCATCGTCATCACGCCCGTAGCTGATTGGCTTGAGCTGCTGGACGACGTAATCCGCTATCTCCCGGGAGCCGGCAGCAACAACACGGCGGGACATGAGATCAAGAGGACTCCCTGGGAGAGAAGCATATTAGCGTATTAGCATGTATATGCAAACACACAAGAGTTTAACAGTGCAAAGACTTTTAGATGATGGTGGCTCCGACTCTATTTACATATTTTGCAGATGTTTGTAATACATGTCAATTTATAAGCAAGGTAGCATCAACTCCAAACAATACAGCTAAACAATGGAGGGTTTAGGATCTTAAACAATGATCTACTGCTGCTATAAACCATCTCATAAAAAATGTAATTGCATAATAAAATCACCATACAAGTTAAAAGATGTGGGGAAAATTACACCTAAGGTAATATATATTACTGAAAGAGACCACAACATGGTGGAGTTCTAAGCTTAGCATACCTCAACCAAGTGGTAGAGATGGCTCAGTCAGGTAAGACACATTAAGGTATGAGCAGTGTTGCGGGGTGTTACTTTTTAAAGTAACTAATTACATTACAAAATTACATCTTATTTACATTAAAAAAAAGTAATCAGTTACATTGCAGCGTTACTTTCTGATAAAATAACTACTAGTTCGAGTACTTTTCCATTGCAGGAAATGAAAACTCCTTTGTGCTTCCTCATGCATGTTGTTTTAGTCAAGAACTTTATAATTATTCTACCATCACTCAGCGAAGTTTGGCCCATAATCTGTTAACTACTAATACCCCTATCTCACCTACGCGGTTTTGTGCGGTGGCCGCAAGTACGGTTCATCATAATTCACCGCGAGTTTTGGCAGTGTGATTAGGTTTCCATCTTTCCACACGTTGGTCCTCGCATAGTCAAACCGCATAGGTGAGGTGTAACAGCAGGAATAACAGAGGGGGTGTATTATCGGGAACGGGGCTTGTAGGATGACTCACACACACACACACACACACACACACACACACACACACACACACACACACACACACACACACACACACACACTAACGGAATGACTGCTGTCTGCTGGCTTACGGATTATATAAATTGTCTGAATAACGGATTACATTTTTGAAAATATAACAAAATGTCTGAGTCCTTAAATGGCGGACCTAATGTGTTACATCAAAAAAGTAATCCAAGTACTCTTACACGTTACACCCAACATTGGGTATAAGGTACTGTATATTGACTCAAACAGTACTTAGTAATAGTTAAAAAGGTGTTTTTTTATTTGTTCATTAAATACACAGGTCAAATCCCCAAAGGCTTCATATTCACTATACATATGGTGTTTTAGATGCTACCTACTGTAGTACTGTAGTATCGGATCAATACATGGGCAGTTAAGAGCCAGGATAGTGCTGGTTCGAAATATACTATTTAGAAGTAATTCCTGGAGTCGAGTCATGTCCACTGGACTTCCTTCTTGTTAGGTGAAAACATTTCACTACTCATCCACATAGCTTCTTCAGTCTAGAGAAGGAGGCCGAAAAAGCTCATTTGGATGAGTAAAAAACGTCCAGTTGACATGACTCAGCTCCCAGGCAACCCAAGACTGAGACTTTTCACAGATATACTTAGAAGTAGGGTTTGTATTTGTAACTTTTAATTAGAAAACTGATACATAATTTAAAAAAAGTGTGGTATGAAAGTGTGATTGGCAATTATTTGACACCTATTTTCCTAGCCGGAGTGACAATGACAATTCAAGAACATAAATAGTATAAACGGAATCAAGCTAGACAAGAAGTGCTACAGTATACGAAAGGGGAAAAGAAAATCAGAGTATCAGTATCAGGGTGCTGTGATGGCACAAAGCAGAGTTATTCCTAACTAGCGGAACGGTTTAATCAAGAACCCAGGGGACAAAAAAACCTTGGTAGAAAACTGGCTGTTACAAAGTGCTCACACTAGAGACTCCTTCCATGACTTTTAAACATTGCTTAAAAGAAAGCTTCACCATTCCGACAAATGCATATTTTTCTTTGTTACGTAAATACATTGCTTTGTCAGGAAGTTCTTTTAATTTGAACTTACATTTTTATATCTACACACCCAAAGTAGCCCAATCCTCCAGGTAATATGCTGTTATTTGTTTTTTTAAGCAATGACCAACAGAAGAATAAAAACCTGACAAAAGCGGTCAGGGTCACTCTTGCAATAATGTCACCACACACTGGAGCAAGGGTCAGTCTGAGCGAACACCAGCCGGTGCCTGAATGAGAACGTGCTGGAACTGCTTTTTAACTGAGCTCGCCACTCTCCAGATCAATGGAGTGATGCGGTCGGTCAGAGTCGAAACACTGCAAACCAAACATCAGCAAAAGCATGGTAACTCGGCAACTCCCTTTACACAGATCTCTCCCTTTACTCCTTTCTCTATCTCGTTGTGACGGACGGAGTGAGAGGGGAAGCATTTGGCCGACCACACGATCTTGACCTCACTGCCCTCACTGTCCAACAGAGCCTCTTTGTCTACTCTCACACAATCTAGCCTGCCATGATATGCGGCTGCCCACCTTCCACCGAACACCCCAAAGACACTGCAAAAACTGTCCGTAAGACAGGCAGGCCTTGTAGGCTGAACAAATATCTCCAACAGAGACAAATATCTGCCATCGGAATAAGGTTTGCGTTCAGCGAAACATAAATCAGATGTCATTTGATGTGATGATGGTAGTAATTATTACCTCGCACACAGAGGATTTGTGTCTGAAAAGTTCATGTTCTCATGTTGAGAAGGTCACTATATCATCCTAAATATGAAGCAGGCGCGCATACAGTAACAGGTTGTTATGGCAACAAGTTTAATAGTGCTTTTTCTAATTCTCCATTAAACACATAATTGTGTGCTGTGGGATTCCTATTATTTGCTGTACATCTACTGGATAATACTGGATAACAAGGGGGTCAGGGGGTGGGAACAGAAAAACAATACATGATGAGATGATGAGATGTGGCCTGGTGGGAAGTAGAGCAGAGGAACAAGCACTGTTTCTAGCCCAAATACGATCATTTCCCCCTAATACAAGCTACAATGTTTTATTCCAAAGAAAGGATGTAGATGACTCCTTCCATACAGTATATGCCAATTCACGGAAAACCTGACTGTAGAGTCAAACTATTCGAGCGCATCAAGCAAAGAAAACAATTAAGGAGATTGCTGTAATTACTGTACTCGAGTTGGCTCTCCAACATTTTATTACCACCTGGACGGATAGTGCTGAACCATCAACTTTGCGGAAGAAATGTGGTTAAATAAAAACATGAATGACTGATCTCTGATCATGCTCAATTAATCAAATCAATCAAATCAATCAAATCGAGCTTGGTGAATTTGCTAAAATTCGTTAAAAAAATAAAAAATAATAAGGGCCACCGAGTGGCGCAGTAGTAAAGTGCTCGTCCCATCATCTGGAGATCGCGAGTTTGATTCCCGGGTGATGCCGAGGTCTAGAGAGAGCTGATTGGCCGAGCTCTCTCAGAGGGGAGGGATGAGAGGTACTTAGCGCTCCCACATTAATCACGGCTCTACAGCCAATCAGGGGCGTCTCTGAGCTCACGCAAGCGGATAGCGTTGTCCTCCAAGTGTGTTACGCCGCCCCCAACGAGCGAGCAGATAAGATGCGGTCGGCTGGCGTCACGTGGTTCGGAGGAAATTAGGGAGTTTATGAATAAATAAATGAATGAATCAACTTTTGAAAATCTTAGCTATGTTGAGCAGTGAAACCTAAAGCGTTTCCATATACACACAATGTGTCAAAAACTCACTGGATTGGGACTAAACAGCTGTGTGGGCATAAGAAAACAAATTGATGGGGAGATTAATTGAAAAAAGTTGAAGAAAAAGTTCATGTGATCTGGTGATTCCTGATCTTCACCCATCAAGCCTCTAGAAGCGGTGTTATGATCCGGGGTTGCTTCAGTTAGTCAGGTCTAGACTCAGTAAAGTTATGTGGCAATAAGATGAAGTCAGCTGATGACCTGAACGTACTGAATGACCAGGGTATCAATTGATTTTTTTTCTTCCCTGATGGCACAGGCATATTCCAGGTCTGAGATTGGGAAAGAGCAGTTCGGGGAGTACGAGTGCTGACACTCAGCGTGCTGACCTTAACCCATCGTCAAGACAAAATCTGAGCCAAAATTAATGGAAATAAATGTTATGACGATGCACAAGGTTGTCAAAACAATACCATGGTGAATGCAGGCTTTAATCAAAACTAAAGGTGGTCCAAAAAAATATTAGAGCGTGCAACTCTTTTTTTGGAACAGGCAGTATATTTGAAAAGGAGTTATAACAGATTCTGTCTGAATGGAGGGAATATTTGGCACACTAAGCCAACGCCAGGATGCTTTGGATCAAAGCATTATGCATAACCACAACTGTAATAACCTTAACCAAATACGGCGTTATTTACAAGTGCACAAATCCCGAACTAAATCCGACATCCTTTCAAGGAATTCACATAACACTCGCTATAAATAACTTGACACTAATATTTGCCATCTTGCAGAATTAAATCCACATCATGCTGAATGGAAAAATCCACAGTCACTGTAGTGCCAAAATATCTGTGTAAATATTTTTTTTTCTCGTTTGGATTCCGGTCAAGATCGAGCTTGTGGTAATCGAGAGAGAGAGCACGCTTTAGTTTAAACAGGAAGTGAAATGTCTATATGAAAAGTCTGTTTAATGATCTGCATGGGAAGTAAGAGTGGTGCTGACCTGTGGTGTCGATCACACAGCCTCCTGCTTCAGTGATGATGATGGCTGCTGCAGCGATGTCCCAGCAGTGCAGGCCGTACTGGTAGTACGCCTCGGCAGCTCCGGTCGCAACCTGGCACAGCGCTAACGTTGAGCTGCCTATGATCCTCACTCTGAGCACATGCGCGCACACGCACGCACACACACACACACACACACACACACACACACACACACACACACACACACACACACACACACACACACACACACACACACACACAACACCACACACACACACACACACACACACACACACACACACACACACACACACACACACACACACACGAGACTGGTGTAAGACAGTGCCCTAGTGGCTAGCACTGTCCCCTTGCACCTCCAGGGGCCGTGTTTGATTCCCGACCAGGTTCGATTCCCACCTCTATGTGCATGGAGATTGCATGTTCTCTCCATGCTTTGTGTGGGTTTCCTCAGGGTACTCTGGTTTAAATCCCCAGTCTAAAAACATGCAGATTACGTTAATTGAGGTTCCCAAATTGTCCGTAGTTTGTGAATGAGCGTGTGAGTGCGTGCATGTGTGTGCCCTGCACTGGATTGGCATCCTGTCCGGGGTGGACCCCGACTTCTACGTTTCCTGGGATAGGCTCAGGTGTGGGAATTGAACCCGGAACCTGAAGTTGCAAGGCGACTTAAAAAAAATAAGAAAATAAATAATTATAATATCATTTAAAAAAATGATAGTTAAAAAAAAGAATATGACTGGAATCATTCCGAATAGAGCTTCCAACTTAAGTCTTTCGATGTAGGTCTGCTGAGGTGATGAGGTGTCCCAAAAATGTTCTCAGAATATAACTTTTTGACAAAGTGCCTCTGCCTGTGTTTAATCTAACACAAATATAACAGAAGTTGTTTTTCTCCGACTTTGAGGTTAGGTTAGGCTTCTCATCTGGTCCAATAAATCCCATCACCATAAGAATGCAGTTTCATCGGTGGTTGGTTAGATGCTTTACTACGTGTGAAATGTGAGTCAATCGGTGCTGCTTCCTCAGCCAGAGACCCAATGGATGAAAGTAAAGACTGAAGGGAGGGTGAGGGACAGTACAGTAGTTCTCACAGAGTTTACAGATTGGGAATGGAAGGTAAATTTCTCTCTTGGAAACCCATGACGTCACTTAATGTTACTCACATGTGGGGCAAATATGTGCAGGAAGAATATGTTTATTGCAACAAGAAGGAAATGATCAAATCAAGTGTTTAAATGACTAATATTTACCATTTTAACAGATTGTCAAAGGCTTACAGCCCCACCCATTTCTACTGAAAAGTCATTCCAATCAGGCGAGATCGGTTCAGATTGTCCTGTGTACATCATACATTTTTATTATTCAGATTAGAGTATTGTTCCCATTATAGGCGATGCACCTAATGACAAATGAAGGCCTCTCTTTGTTCTCTCTTTTTTCTCTCTCTCTAAAACCAATAAGACATTTCTGAACACATTCTCATGTTAAAAGCTTCAAGTTCAAGTTCTGGCACAAGAGACTCCTGCCAAATATTAGAATGAGCACAGGAATAAACAACTGAAAATTTGACTACAGCCATAACTGTCTGTTATCGAAAATTAGTCAATATATTCAAACCAATCAGACATGATAAAAAAAAGCCAAAACCAAAGATTAGGTTCTGGCAATTTTAGCCTAAAAGTGTTAAATAACCAGGGTTCTTTTTTAAATTATTGTTTTTTAATCCCATTATCTGGAGTGATGCAAGATCTACCATATGATGCTTTTTATGACATATTCTTGACACATACTGTATATGCACACATTAGCAACCTTTAACAGAAATAACCCCTCACCCATGGACTGGTGCACTCAAAAAATGCTTCATATTCCCCAAAAAGATATCCAGTGTGTGAGGATCTCTCTTTGCCCCGATCTCTGTTAAAATGAGGGCTTTGGAAATATCTGAAATAAAGAGGTAGAACTGGTCATTTGGAAAGCTACTCGTTTGCACACATATTTCAGAAATGTCACATAATGTAGCACTGCCCTACCAAGAAAAAAAAAAAAGGCAAATGTGCAGCCTTTCAAAGATCGAAGAAAGAGAAGAAAAAAAAAGCCTCCCTCACCTTTCTCCTTTGAAACATGTATTCGCACTCCATTGCAAAATGCCCCGTGACCTCTCCTGCCAGTGTACAGCGTCCCATCGAAACAGTGGTATATGACACCAAACTCCAGCTGAAGAGCAGATCATCATTCAGTACATTATTTAGGACAGAGGACATAAAAAACATACAGCACATGACATGACTGGAAATCTGTTCAGATCAACCCAGATGTCTACTGCTAAAAGTGATAATATGTTTGTGTTATTCAGAGTTTTGCCATAGACCTACCTGTTTCTTTACTGCAAAGCCAATGCTTACAGCAACCATGGGAAAACTGAAAATTAAATAGCATGTATTTCAAATTCAAAATTGTTTATTTTATGTCACATAGACAGTCATACACAGTATGATATGAAGTAAAATGCATGTACGAAAGCCAATAATCTAGAAAATAGAGTATTCAAATATGGAATATATAATAAGAATATGATAATTAAAAAAAATAGAGGATAAAGCAATATTTTATAATTAATAATATTAAATAAGAATAATAAACAATACACAAACATAGAAAACTTTTAGCTGTAAAATTTACAGTATGCACAAGTAATAAAATAGAATTTCAATTTTAATTCAGCCATGGTCCTGAAATTAATAATGAACCATTTGGTAAATCTGCAAAGTACAGTACACACCTGTGAACAAAGTTACACGTGCCATCGATAGGATCTATGATCCATGTAGGATTATCTGTAAGCACACACTTCTCTCCTGCAGCAGATGACTCCTCTCCAATAAACCTGAAAAATGTTTGAGAAACAATCTGTAACCTATAATAAAAATAGCTTTGACAGTATCTTTCTGATATTTCCAACAAGATGGGAATCATTACAACATACTGTATTATAATACAGTACAATTCATATTTATTACAGACATAAAAATGTACTCATGTTTCTGTGCATTATTGAAGTACCATTATTGAACTGGGCTTGCCATAAGACAACAACAGAGCAAAAATTGTGAATATATATTTTTAACTGTTCACCCCAACAATGGACTATTCTCTCTCTGTGGCAGTCAGGAAAGCGCTTCCGCTCTCTGAAGGCCAACACGGAGAGACTGAGGAGGAGCTTCTTCCCGCAGGCTATTCGGGCAACCAGAACTCCACAAAGAACTGAACTGATCGGATTTGCTTTTTTAGTCTTTCACACACCATACAAACACACACAACCTACATTCTTGCATATCAGGATCATGATGTAGCACATTACTCGCTATGTTGCGCACACTGCTCATATGTTGCACATTTCTTGTTCCTCTTTGACCTCATTTACACATAAAATGAGGACAAACTTGCTCCTTGGAACATAAATAAATAAATAAAATCAAAGCACTGATACTGACCTACACATCATTTCATTTCATATTGCATTTTTCAACATATTTTTACCCTTCTATATTTTTTTTATTAACTCACTTGCCTTTACATGCATATCAACTTGAGTAACAATCAATTCTTACTCCATAGGGTTTAATATGATGTTGGCCCCGCCCCATTTGCAGCTATTCCTCCACAACAAACGTGCTAATGCATGTCTTTATAGACCTTGCTTTGTGCACTGGTACGCAGTCATGCTGAAATTAATATGTGTCTGTTTTTCAGGCATTGGTCTTAGCCCTTTACTTCCAGTGAAAGGAACTCTTAATACTTTAGCATACCAAGACATGGGTGAGTGAAGAATTCAAAAATTCCCACATATACATATACTGCGTGTGTACCTGTGTGAGGGAAACTTCTCCCTGAGTGTGGAGATGATCAGCTCTTCCACTTGCTGGTCAGCCTCCGTCACCAGGTCCGCAGGAGTGCTTTTACTGCTCACGCGCTTCTCTTGCATCACGGACACCCGGACCATCTAAGACGGAGAAGGGAATACTACATATATATGTCTGCAACCACATCACACATGGGCTTTGATACAGTGAGAATGTAAACCAATATACTGTACGATATTATAAAATTTGAGGTGCACTGATCGATGGGCCAGGAACTAGAAGGGGATTTTTTCCCCCAGCTTAATAGAACAAGATTGGTTTTGTGCCAATCATGCACTCACTTCCATGGAGCACAACACAAAGACTTTGTCATGCAATGATCTGGAGATCGCGAGTTCAAATTCCACTATGGGCATCTGTTGCATGGAGTGGAGTTGAGCTCAGCGGGAGAGATGCGCTCTCACATCAATCATAGCAGCACTAGACAACCACAGGCCTCTGTGTTCTATATACTGTATAGGAGAATGTTCTATAACCATGTGCAGTTAAAAAAAAAAGTCAACCTTATTTAATAAAAATATCCATGGTTTTGTAATAAACCTATACAGTAGATTTTCATTAAATAATTAAAAAAAATGTAACAAAACAAAATATCCTATTTGTGGTGGTTCTACTGCATAAATGAAAGAAGTCTAAACATGAGCTTTGAAATAGGGTGCAACTGTATTTGATTTTAAATCCTAAAGCATAGCCAACTGATCTGTAAATTCTGATTTGCACGCTAGAATTTGACGATAAGCCAAAAACATTATTCATTCACGTTGCAATAACAGGTTTTCTATTACTGTATTTCCATCAAAGGGTGAGGTAATCACGGGGATGTGTTATAAATCAGTATAAAGGGGTCCTGCATAGTGTTCATGTGATTCTCTAACTCTAACACCACACTGATCAGCCATAACATTACGACCATTGAAAGAGAGAAGAACACTTATTATCTCATTACAATGACACCCGGAAGTGGGTGGGATATATTAGCCAAGTAAACAGTTTGTGCCTGACGTTGAAATTGTTGTGTTGGAAGCAGAAAAAATGTGCAAGTGTAAGGAATTGTGACTTCGACATGGGCCATTGTGATGGCCAGACGACTACGTCAGTGCTTGTGGAATGTTCCTGATCTGCAGTGGTCAGGACCTACAGTACCAAAAGCCTACAACGAGGGAAAGTCTGGGAAAAGGTGACAAAGACAAAGAGCCTATAATGGGCACGTTAGCATCATAATTGGACCTTAGAGCAATGGAAGAAGGTGGCCTAGCTTTCTTTCCCATAATGTGGATGGCTAGAGCGATGGGGAAGAAAAGGCATCAGGATGCAATTCCGGAAGAAGTCAAGCCTTGGGCCCTGATGTTATTTTGACACATGCCACCTACCAAAACTTTGCTGCTGACCAAGTGGAAAAGGGATTCCCTGATAAAGTGGCCTCTTTCAGCAAAATGTTGTAATGTCCACTGACACACTGCAATAATGGCTAAAAACATGAGTTCAAGCTGAGTTCGGCCTCCAAATTCTCCAGACCTGAAGCCAAATAAGCATTTGTGGGATGTGCTGAAAAAATAAGTCCAATCCATTGAGCCCCACTACATATCTTACACGACTTAAACTATCTCCTACAGACAGCTTGGTGCCAGATACCACAGCTCACCTTCAGAGGTCTAGTGGAGTCCATAAATTGATGGGTCAGAGCTGCTTTGCCAGCAAAAGTGGGGCCTACACAATATTAGGCTGGTGGTAACATTATTTTGGCTTATCAATGCAAGTGCATTTTATGATTTAGTCTCTTTTAACTACTATGAACGCTGAAAGTGGAGGATTTTTATTTTTTATTTGTCATCTCCACAAGCTGAAAACACCTGACATGAGAAAGACAGAAAAAAGAAAGACAATACAATACAAAACAAATTACCCATATATTATTAGCCATGAACTGCAAATTATTTTACAATTTCATACCTTATTAAATGCAAAAATTGCAATTGCAAAACAAACAATCAAAACAATCAATCAAAATTATTATTATTTTTTTTTTTACACATGCAATTGAACAACAGTTACTCAAGAACAACCATCTCTGCAGCACTCCGCCAATCAGGCCTGTATGGTAGAGCGGCCAGACGGTATAAATAGTAAAAAGCACATGACAGGCGCCTGGAGTTTGCCAAAAGGCACCGGAAGGACTCTCAGACCATGAGAAACATTTTTTTTTTTTGTTGAAGCACCCTTGGCACCAATTACAGCGATTCTTTTTGAGTATGGGGCTGCAAGATGGTTGTTTTTCTGGAAGGTTCTCCTCTCTCCACAGAGAACCACTGCAGGTCTTTCAGAGTGACCACTGAGTTCTTGGACACCTCCCTGACTACGGCCCTTCTCCCCCGATCGCCAACTTTGGTCAGGGGGCCACACTAGGAAGAGTCCTGGTGGTTCCTAACTTCTTCTATGTATGCATGATGGAGGCCACTGTGCTCATCTGGACATTCAATGCTGTAGAAACTTTTCTGTACCCTTCCCCAGACCTGTGCCTCTATACAATCCTGTCTCGGAGGTCTACAAACAATTCCGTGGACTCCATGACTTGGTTTGTGCTCTGACATGCACTGGTAAGTGTAGGACGTTATATAGACAGGAGTGTTTCTTTTAGAATCATGAATTTACCACAGGTGAACTCAAATCGAGTTGTAGAAACATCTCAAGGATGACCAGTGGAAACAGGACGCACCTGAGCTCAATTTTGAGTGTCATGGAGAAGGCTGTGAATACTAATGTATTTTCATTTTTTAAAAATTTTTAATACATTTGCAAAGATTTCAGACAAATGTTTTTCACGTTGTCATTATGAGGTATTCTTTGTAGAATTTTGAGAAAAATAATGAATTTAATCCATTTTGGAATAAGGCTGTAACATGGCAAAATATGGGAAAAGTGAAGCGGAAGTGAGTACTTTCTGGTTGCACTGTATGTTCTGAAATCATGGTGATAATAAAAAGCGGTAACGTGAAATGCCTCTATGAGATGAACCACGGGTCAAACATATCTGCAGCAGTCGGATCTGAGGGCATGTAAAATACCCAAGCTGAAAGCACAAGTTCAAACTGTCCACATCTTACAGTATAGACATTATATATATATATATATATATATATATATATATATATATATATAGATATATATACACACACACACACATATATATATATATACATATAGACATATATATACACACACACACACACACACATATATACATACATTATATATATATATATATATATATATATATATATATATATATATATCTTTTTGTTTGATGTTACGGACCATACCTTATTTCATTTGCGCTAACTTGTGTCTGATATGAGGACTTGTGAGTGTTACAACTGTCCCCCAGTCTCCCCTACTCTCAACACTGTTTCAGGCAGGTTTCAATCTTGCATAAGCCAGCCTGGGGCATTGTCAGTGGAAACCTGACCTTGTTTACACTCTGCCTCTTATCAGAAGAAACAAGAGGGGTTATTTATATCACGGAAAAAGGGAGAGAGGGTTTATATCTGCAGCAGGAAAAGGCTGGCTGTCATGTACTGTAATGTAGCCTGTAAAAGATACACGGCAGATACTGTATGTGTACAAATAAAGTGTATTAGAATATAACTAGGTGTTAATTTGACTGTGTGTTATATATTATTATAGCACTTTTTGTGTTGCTCTCATGGAGGCCATATAAAAGTCTAGTAGAGTAACGTATAATATAGGTGTGGTAAATAAACGCGCTGTGTGTGTGTGTGTGTTTCTGACACATTTAGCGACCGAGGTGTGCACGGTATATTGGCCATGCTGTGTTTGTGTGTGTGTGTGTATGTATATCTGTGCTACCTGGCCGGCTCTGAGCGCTGTCCTCACGGCCACATCCATGCACTCGGCCCAGCTCTCCGCCTCGGTGTCCGAGCTCATGGCGGAAACTGAGCGGATCAGAAGAGGAAACGGCGGCGGTGTGCGCGTGTCTCCCCGCTCATGCTTCACCGCCTCGGGGAGGGAGCGGGACTGGGTTACCGCGGTGACTCTACACAACCATGGAGACCGGACATGGATGTATGTGCTAGTGTGAGTGTGTGTAGACGCTGTGAACGCTCAGTAAAGACGACTCGGATTTAAAACAGAGTAAATATAAGAGCAGAGCGCACCAGAGTCAGGCTCGGAGGAGCTCCAGGCAGCGAGCTGTAGCGGGAAACCGAACAGCACAGCAACAGCCTCACGGGATCCCTCTGTGACTGAGTAAGGGACCATCTGTAAATTACCGTCCCACTGAAAAACGACTCCCGAAATGCATAAGAATTGATATTGAGAAATCAAATGTAAATATAGTGTTACATTTGTCAGTGTGTAAAGTTACTGTCGTTGTATGATTGATTAATGTGTGACTATTAATAATTATAAATAGAAAGCATTCAGTTTTATTTCACTAAGGCCCAGGTCATGTGACTTATTGACCGCTCTAAAATGTATCCACCCCCCCCCCCCTTATTTAATGTTATGCCCATGAATATTTAAAAATAGATTTATACTTTATAGATATCATACTTTTATTTTGTTTTGTATCATTAACTTCATGTCACTTTGCTCAAAAATGTGTTATAAAATCTGAGACTTCATGTCCTGCAGAGGCCTATTATATTGTGATTTTTCATATACAAAGATTATCACTTTATTTGAGTAACTTTAAGTGATCTCTTTAGTCAAAATCCTCATTCGCCTCATCTATCAAATTATATTATTAGTTGATAAGAGTAACGTGCACGTCATGCAAATTGTTTTTCAAAAATGTGTTCTGTAGAAAGCACATCCCTTTTGTTTAATATTATGACATTGGGATAGTGGTTAGTTAGCATTGTGGCCTCGCACCTCCATGGTCAAGGGTTTGCCATTCCCAAATTGCCCATAGTGTGTGTGTGTATGTGTGCCATACAATAGATTGGCTCCCTGTCCAGGGGGTACCCCGCCTCTTGCAGTTGTTTTTCTCAGTTGCTCTGGAACATTTATCGAATCATCCTTAATATTTGCAAAACTGTAAGAGCACCACATAAAGGATTACCTGAAAAAGCTGGTAACTTGCTTAAAATATGCTTGGGCAAAAACAAAAATCTCTTTATTTAAAAACTTTTATATTCTGGTGGAACCCCCCCCCACCAAAGTCCAATCATTATGCTTTATTTAGTCCTTTTTTCTGACCACATTTATTCTGTGAAGTATTCTTGCAGACTTGAATAATGTGTTGGACAGATCTTAACCCACTTTCAGTAATTTAATCAATTTCCTTAGTTGTTTTCTTTACCTGATTCTTCTGAAACACAGTAACAATTTCCACGACTACATGAGGAATGGTGTATTCCTCTGACATGACTGATCAAGAAACAAGGAGCTACTCAATACATATAGGTTTACCAAAATTGTTGCCAGATGAAATATGTTGATCTCTCCAGTAGGTAACTATTTTATTTTATAAGTTAAATAGAAATGCATAGAATATATGCTTTACAGATTATGGCAACTGTATCATGTAATGCCTCAATGATTGGGAACACAGAACCTGTGAAATACTAAATAATAAAACAACATGGCACAATTTAGGATGCATAAATTTTAATTCCAATTTGGGAAATGTACCATAGCAACTGGGGAAAAACTTATTATTATAAAAGTTATTATTATAAAATATTAGTTTTGCTTTCGGCAGGAGCAGGGCCTCGCTCCTCCAGGGTTGAGGGTTCGATTCTTGCCTTGGGTCTGCGCGTGGAGTTTGCACATTCTCCCTGTGTTTGGTGGGTTTCCTCCGGGTACTCTGGTTTCCTCCCACAGTCCAAAGACCTGCAGATTAGGCTGACTGGTGTTTCCAAATTCTCTGTAGTGTGCACGTGTGCAAATGTGTGCTCTCCGATGGAATGGCACCCCATCCAGGGTGTACCTCGAATAGTGCTCTGAGTCCCCTGGGATAGGCTCCAGGCCTCCCATGACCCTGAACAGGAGAAGCATATAGAGATTGAGTGGAGAGTGAGAGTTTGGCTTTCGAAAGACTATTTATTATTTTTACTATTCATTTTGTACGTAGTGTATAGTGGACGTATAAGGGCGTAGTGATGTTATGATTGGAAAGAACCTTAATGTTTTGCCATTGAATTACATTGTATTTGTATAGCACTTTTAACAATGGTCATTATCACAAAGCAGCTTCACAGAATTATTATTATTATTATTATTATTATTATTATTATTTTTACAAGCAAAATTCACACATTTTAAAAAAGGAAACATTTGGCATAGCTTACACAACAACGCCACCTTTTGACTACTGAGTAAAATGCAACTTATTAATATTATTGTCATTATTAAAAATAAAGAAAGCATTAAATAATAATAACAATTAGGGGCTGGGTGTTTGAATATCACCTCTGATCTATTTGCATGTTGTCTCTGTGATTGCAGGGTTTCCTCAGCAAATTCCAGCGATGTGCTGTAGGTTGATGGGAGTTTCCAAATTGCCCACGGTGCATGATCGGATGTGTCAATGTGTGTTCCCTGGGATGGGCTCCAGTCGCACCGTGACCCTACAAACCAGTAAAAGCAGCAGAACACATTCTCCTCTTTCACACTGCCAGCATTTACAAAATGCAAAAATATAAAAGAATAAGGCAAAAAGACTTAAATGCATCACTCTAGGAAATATAAATGTTTTGTCACACAGCCTTTTTTCACTCCGCATTTCACTGCACAGTCAATTACACTCACAAACACACCATTGCTATGTCCAAAATCATGACACAAAAACAGGAACGTCTTCAAATAGTAAGTTTTATTTACAATATCAGGAGACTCACTGTCAAATTTGTTGCTGTTCAAAAGCTATACTCTTTACACTGACTGATTCATAACGAATGGACAATTTAAAAAGCAATTAATATATACTGTGTCTTGGGGGAAATCGTCATTTCTAAAGATTACTACCGCATGAACGCCCTGTCGGGAACTGAACACACAACATGGCTTTATATAAAGCACAGATATAATTTTTAAAATTAGTTTAAATTACATTTAATTCCATCAGCCCAGCTCTCCCTCTGCACAAATAATGTAATAAAATGGAAAATAAGCAATATAGAAGAGATTGCCTCAATTGTCATAAATCAACAAAGCCACACAATGCAGGGGGCAAAACACCACACAAGAGAGAGTATCCAAGTACCATACAAATGCTTTATCTTTAATAATATATTCCATAAAAACAAAACAGCAAACAGCCTAGGAAATATAACATAAAAAAACACAGTTTGGCTTAAAGTGGGTTAAAATTTGAGAAGACGAAAACACAAAAGATGTGTCAGAAGTGCAGCGTTAGTTGGAGCTTAGTGCCTGGCTGGCCATCATGGGGCTTAGTAGATGAATTCTCCCGGGACTTCCTGCAGGCCTGGGAAGGGCTCTTCGAATTTGAAGCGCTTTGAAATTACCTTTTGCTCTGGGGTCAGGCTCTCCTTGTCTGAGGACTGCCTGCACTGGCCCAGAGTGTACGCTGCCATGACGATGAGCTCCTCAGTCAGTCTGCTCTCCTCCTCGATGTCCTCGTCAGCGCTCTGAGTGGAGACGGCCGTGCTGACTGGCTCAGGGATGGAGGAGGACGTGTTCCATTTCTCCTTTTCAGAATCTGTCTCTTGTGTTTGTAGCCACGGATGCTTGAGACAGTTCTCGGCAGTGGAACGATCCCTGTTCAAAACAAGATGGATTCTGTTTTTACGATGTGCTAGAAGACAAATTACGAGATGCGTTAAACAAAGAAGTCAAAAGATAACATTATGGAGGTATTAAAACGTCTTCATTAGGAACACCTGTACACCTGCACTATCATGCAGTTATCAGTGAATCATGTGGCAGCAGTGCAATGCAATGCAAACAATCACCTTTATACAGGTCAAGAGCTTCATTTAATGGTCACATAAAGCAAATAAATGAAAAGTGTAATCTCCCTGGTATTGTTATTGGTCCCAGATGGTTTAAATAGATCAGAAACTGCTGATTTCCCCCCCTTTAAAAAAAAAAAAATACACACCACCCTCTGAAGTTTACACAGGATGATGTAATAAATAAAAAAACCCAATAAAATACATGCAAGCAGAAAGAATGTGTATATAAAGGTAGATCAGAGGAGAATGAACAGATTAATTCCAGCTGTCCTACCGCACTCACATTGATCATGCAGGTTTGTTGGCTGAGAAGTGACTGGATGCTTTACTTCCCAGGAAGCCCTTATGTCCTTGTTTCCTTCTGGCTCTGCCTTTTAGTCATGTTGTCATACTTAGTCCTGCCGGAGTCCCTGTTGCATGCTGCACTAAATATATATTCACCTCATACATACCTAATCTCTCTGTCGAGCTACACATGGCACACCCGAGATACCGGTGATCCAGACCCAGTCACTCAATAGTTCAGGACTGAAATCCCTACAAGCAGTTTTGTACCTGAGCCTCTACTAATGAAAGTGGACTCCATATTGATTTAAACACCTCTCCCATTATACTGAACTTCCAGCTGCCTAACACTCAGTATGACTGCTGATCAATCCCTGCTATCCGTTAGAATCTTATCATTTTGATTCATACACGTTCACATTTCATACAGTACAAACTTCAATAATTCTTTTGATTGTGTAAAGCCGCTTTGCGACAATGTCAATTGTTAAAAGCGCTATACAAATAAAACTGAATTGAAATTAAATTGACGTATAACCCAAATGGGGATGGGGTTCCCTGTTGAGTCTGATTCCCCTCAAGGTTTTCCTTCTATTGTCATCTCAGGGAGATTTTCCTTGCCACCTTCGTCCTCTGCTTCCTCATCAGGGATAATCTGATAATTATGATCGATACATATTTCCTTAACCTTTTAAGCCTCATTTCCATATTTTGGTTTGATTCTTTGCAATAATGATGCACTATATAAATAAAATAAAATTTGATAGCTTTCCCGTTAGTTGGAATAAATTTATTCCAACTAACGGGAAAGCTATAGTATATCAAAATCACTCTTCAGCACACTGCAGTTCTCAGCTCACTGAGGTTTTGAAGATGGGAAGAAGAAAAAAAAAATATCAGAAAGCACATCAAATTGAACTGTGGGGTTGATGGGCTACAATAACAGAAGACAACATTTTCCACACCTGACAGCCAGGAATAGAAATTTGAGGCTACGTTCGGTATAGGCTCACAAAACTCGACAGACTGGAATGAATCAAGATGGTTCCCACTATAGTCTCAGGTTCCTGTTCTTGCCTAAGAAGAACTGAAGCTCTTGACCTATATCTGTACGATTGCATTACTCTACTGCCAGCATGACTGATCAACGAGACTGACAATGTACCTGAAACACGAGGTGTATGGCTGTTCCAGTGAGTGCATGTTTAAATGTATTTTTTCCCGGTTGGTTTAAACATTTCACGATAGACCTGTTTCACTACCTACTGCTAAACTGGACTCAACTGAGGAAGCATAAAGCTTCCCTGCTTTCACCCCTGATAAGATGCTAGCTTAACACCAACAGCTAATAGTAGACAGTAGTATTCGGCGATGTGTTACTGTGCATACTCAGGTTCCTTGATGAGCAAAGACTTGATGAAGTGGATGGCTGCCTTGTCCAGCTGTTCCAGTTCCTCCTCTGTGTAGCTGACATTAATCTGCGAGATATTGAGAAAGGTCTCCTGCTTATCGGCTCCCAGGAATGGAGACATGCCCGTCAGCATCACGTACGCGAGGACGCCGATACTCCTACGAGGGGGAGAAAAAAAACGAACGAAGATGAAATTAGCATACTGTTGTATAATAACAGCTTTTAAGAGGCTGACCTGCCGGTCTTGCTTACGAGTCCTGGTCACAATCATTACACCCATACTGAGAAGGTCAGCGCAATGTCATGTTGCACTTCACGCTGTGCCAGATTTAAGCATCATTAATGAATTTAATATCAAAGTACTTGTAGGAGCTTTATGGAAAGGCTACTCACCACATATCAGTGGCTGTGCTAATGGGTTCATAATTAAGAACCTCTGGGGCTGGATAAGGGATCAAAAAAAAGTTGAGCGTTAAAAGACTAAAACTGTGTCTATTGAATATTTAAAACTGAGTGGTACTAGCCACAGCGTGTCTTACCAACATATTCAGGTGTGCCCATGATCTCTCTGATTTCCTGACTACTGCTCACCATTCTCGAGAGGCCAAAGTCCACAATCTTAATGTCCCCAAGAGGATCATTACTGGTCAGGAGAATGTTCTGTGGCTGTAGAGATTGGAAAAGAAACAACTTGTTAAAATATGCCATGACTCCTTTTTGGTAAATAGTAACAAAGCACAGTACAATACCAGTCAAAAGTTTGGACACACCATCTAATTCCATGGTATTTCCTGATTTTTATTTCTTTCTACACTGTAAAACAATGTTGAAGGCGTCCAAAATGTGCAATAATCTCCTTTGAACAGTTGATATTGAGGTGTGTCTGCTACTTCTGCTCTGTAAAGCCTTCACAACCGCTCTAATCTGAAGTGCTGTTTGTTAACTGGTGATTTCTGAGGCTGCTAACTCTAAATGAACTTCTCTGCAGCACAGGTAAGTTTTGGTCGTGCTTAAAGACGTAGAGTATTATGGTGAACTGGTTTGTTTGAATGCTGCCTTCCCACACTCTCAATTATCATTAAGGTTTTTTGGAGGTCTGCCGGAGTCCCAGCTTGTACTCAGGACTAAATATACATTCACCTTATGCATTAAGTGTCTGTGACCATACCCATCTGTTATCTTTTGATCTCTTACTCTTTTTTCTCTCTCTTTCTGTCGTGCTACACACAGCGCTCCTGAGCTGCCAGTGATCCAGACCCTCCCTCTGCCCTCCGAACCTATCAACTTGGAGATTTGGGATAGTTCCTCTGGACCATGAAGATGGTCTTGGACTCGGCTGATGCAGAAAGCTGTTTTCTGATGACTTCTGTTGACTGCAGTCACTTAGCAGTTCAGGACTGAAATTCCTACAAGCAATTCTGTACCTGAGCCTCCAATGACGAATGCGGACTCCATATTAACTTAAACACCTCTCCTGTTATACTGCCAGTATGGCTGCAAATCAATCCCAGCCATCTGATATCACTCAAATGAGGGTTTCCTGTTGAGTCTGGTTCCTATCAAGATTTCTTCCTCAGGGAGCATTTCCTTGCCACCGTCGCCCTCGGGTTGCTCATCAGGGACAATCTGATAATTATAATTTATACACATTTCCTCACACTTTTCAAACCTACTTCCTTAAATTATTTTTTGATTTTATATATTTTTTTAATCGGAAAAGCTGCTTTGTGACCATTATTAAAACGCCATTTATTTATTTTATAAATAAAATTTCATTTTAACTACTTTTATTATGAAAATGTGATTGAAAACAATCCCTGACATATTGGTGTCACTCCTACAGGACAAATAACTTTCTTTCGGCTGCTTCCATCAAGGTTTTGAAACAGCAGACTACAGATCTACATGGCTTGACACAGGATTTTCGCGCGATGCCCTTCATGACGCAACCCTACGATTTCTCAGGCAAACCACCAGTGATGGGGCACGACCTGGATCCTCAGATCCTCAAGTCAACAACCTAGAGCCTTAGCCACCTGAGCCACAACTGGACAAATATCATACCTTAATAATGAGAAATGATAACATAAAATGACCCTTAAGACTTATATATACTGTAACACACTTGAACATGTCTAAGGCTTTGTAGTGTACAAACTTAATCTGAAATCTTAACGTTGGTTCCCTTCATTGCCTGCAATTAAGTGTAAATGCTGACTACAGTTTAAATATTTAAATACAGTATATAAACAATTTCCCATGCAACCTCAGTAACAGCAAATGACCACTAGGTGGACTCTAGCATCACATATTCCCTAATGCACATATTCCCTTTTTTGCTATAGAGCTTTTTTATACAATGGATCGAAAGTAGACTACCACTCTGCGAAAAAAAAAAAAAAAAGCTATTTAAAATAATCTTTTCCATTTATTGACATCATGAACCTGTCACCTTTAGATCCAGATGAACCACGTTGTTCTTATGAAGAAAAGCGACGCCCTCCAGGATTTGCCTCATCAGCCGCTTCACATCTTCCTCTTTAAAGGCCTCGTCCCTTTCTGCCACACACTGGTTAAAAATCTCCCCTCCAGCAGCACTACACAAAACATAATTCGTAACATTATTCATAAATGCACAACTTTAAATATTTACAGTTCGACAGATTTACCTGGGTTGTACAAAAAAAAAAAATTCATGTCATGCTGGGCAATGTATGTCAACTTTTTTGCAAACCATGTCGGTTCAGGGTTGTAAGGTAAGCAACAGACACCTCTCCTTTATGTGCGCCATTGTATTTCACATTCCAGGAAAAAAAGCAGAGAACTTTAGAGACGTTTATTGCCTCTCCTCCTGGAAAGGTATGCGGCCGCTCCGTGATAACCTTTTAACACCGTCACATTTCATCTGAATTATTACCGCAGAAAATGGGAAGTCTTGTACTCATCAGTGCTAGGTCAGATGTCCTTACGTCTCCTGCCCTAAATTAACCTCGGGATAAATCTCCACAAGTGCATGACTGTGTTCTAATGACGGGAATAGACACACGCAGTCACGAGCATGTGCATGAACACTCGCATTCTCTGGAGAGAGAGAAAAATTACAACCACATTTGTGTGATGGCCAAACTTACTGTCTGAATACAATGCTATTTTTATTATTTGTTCTTGGGTCCTTTCTTTTTGAATCCATTCATCAAAAAAGTACAACATAAAATCCAGTTAATTCATTTTTAGCCTTGAAACAGCAGTAATCTAGCTAGCATTACTGACAAAACGGGAGGCTAAAACCTCTAAAAGGAGACAGGCAATCACATGCTTACTGAGATTCTCAGCGCAGATGGCATGTCAAATTCAATTACAGCATGGCCAAGAGAGAATGAGTGACAACAAACACAGTGCTGGAGTCGATTGGGTCTGGCTATGGGCTACATATTGTTGTATGTTCATGTGTCCGTGTGTCTGATGGTTAGGCTGAAAATGGTCTAGTACAGATTAACAGAGTTCAAAATTAAACTCTGCAGTGATGCACAACAAGTGAAAAACCTTGCAACACTCGTACTAATAAACTTCAAGAACCCAGAATATCAGTATGATTTATACACTGTTTTAGCTGTACAGTATGAGTGTATGTAACTGCATGCACGTTTAGGAATTAGTGAGTGCTGCGATAAGCCGGGATCATCGGTTTGCACGGCCTGTAATCCTGTTCTGCAGTTTTCTCACAACACTTACCAAACTGAGTAGTAATTCTGTATAATGAATTACAATGATGTTGCTTTAAAATAAAACACACCACATACAAGTGTGTACTTAAAAGTTCAGCCTTTGTCACATATATATTTCTGCAAAGTGAAATTCTTTATTCTTCGCATATCTTGGCTTTTTTTTTGTGTTGTTGTTAGTAGGCAGGGGTCAGAGCGCGAGGTTATACGGCGTCCCTGGAGCAGATAGGGTTAAGGGCCTTGCTCAAGGGCCCTACATCGGCGGAGCTGGGGCTCGAAACACCAACCTTCTGATCAGACACCCAGACCCTTAACCGCCCCTTAATACTATACTATATGTATATTTTTTTTTGACAAGTACAAAATAATTTTGTAAAAGGTCTCAGAATTGACAAACTACGTACCTAATTCAATATGTACTAGAGGGAAGCAGAAGCTCCTGCAATGAGCTGCACTACATGGATCTGCAGTCATAGCTAGATCACTTGGACTCTTATCACAATTTATGTACTCCACTGTGTAATCTCTAGTAATCTGTTCCCTCTCTATCTAGTTCTACAGGCCATTTGGATGTGCTTGACTAATCCTCATGCTCTTCGAGCCTCTGTACTTATGTCTCCGTTTGCTGCTGTAGATGGGAAACCCTAATCATTTGAACTTCCCAAAAAACAATATATACCCAAGACTCTTGCTTCAGTAAATAAATTGGTTTGCAAGAACTGCTCCTTAAATCATGAACATATTCACAATAAGCTAGTTCAGAACATCTGTGTGATACATATAGTACTGTTTGTCATTGCTCTCTTACACACCTCCATACTGTAAGGGTTTATCATCTCACTAACTTGTGTCACTCAGAAGAGCGTCTAATTCTTCTGAAGATCTCATGTCTCGGGGAGTTTTTCTTTGCCAACCTCACCTCTGGCTTCATCTTTAAGGATCGAAATTTAGAATTTGATATTTTAAAATCTGCTTTACTGAAATGATGTGATTGAAATGTTCATTTTGATATTAGGTGAATAAATGATGGTATGAGCTGGCATTTCTTGGTCGGCACAGAATTAGATTAATTTTAGAAATTCACTTTGCTATCTTAATAAAACAGAGGTCACTGACTACTAAATATCGTTACACATGATTTTTTAGTTATACTATCGCCACACAAATCGTTTATTTTTAAATTTTAAGTATGTGTTAAAATCCTACAGGTGGCAGTCTAAACTGTTCAACCTTAAGAAGATGGCACATCATGCTGCGTGGTAGGTAAATATTTTTGTTTAGAAATATAACTTCTGAAAAAAAATGAATGAGTGAATATTGAATCACCACCTGCGTATCGTTATAATATTGTATTGTGTGATCGCTGATGATCCGTCCCTACTTACTACTCATAATTAATCAAAATGGTTTTCCCTTGTAGGGCACAAAAGCAGGTTTTTACACAACTTAAAGATGCATAAATAGAGTATATATATATATATATATATATAGCATGATGCATATAGCACTATTTGACTACACAGGTATTTCTTGCAATATCAACAGAGGAGGCTCAGCTTACTAATGTACTTAAAATGACATAATCCCAAACATCCTGTGATATGATAGAAATCAGACTTTCGACATTAGTCAGTGTTGCTTTAACGTCCAAATGAGCTACTCAGTGTTTAGCAAACAGCAGGAACAGCACCTCCCTAATGCTAATAAAACAGGCTTGCAGGGAAAAGCAATTAGCACTTGACCAGCTGGAGATTGTGATGGATTTCAGAGCTGGCTGGTCCTTCTGGTTCTTCTGAAGATTTAAAAAATGCAAAAGCTCCACTGTGAGGTTGTAGTAATTACACCCCAGAAATGCCAAGCCAGGCTGTTAGGATCTAAACACCAGACTAAAAAGGGAAGGGAAAAAGGAAAATCTGGCCAAATCATAAGTAGGTCGCGTTTTTGGCTGGGTAAGGGCTTGTCTGGGCACTGCAGCACTCAAACAGCATGGAGTTAGCTTTCACTAATCTGAATGCCCTTACCACACACACACACACACACACACACACACACACACACTCGCGCACGCATGCTCACGCACGCACGCACGCTGCAAGCCCTTTTTCGTTGCTGTTTTAAATATGAAAGCTGTTCCTGTACAATAAGTGTCTGAGAGATTACAAAGAGCAGAGGGCTTTAGTAGTGGATCTATTTCTAGATCCTGCTGCTTACTGTCAAATAAGAGCAGCATGTAAAGCCTGTCTGAGTAATTAATTGCAATTAGGCCCACATCAAAGGATTCCTTGATGCTGGCCACAAAAATAGCAGCAAAGTTTAACAATCTGTAACCCAGCTGGAAAATGCAGAAAAGATTACAAGGAACTGGTCTTACTCAAGTCCATCAAGAAATCATTTATGTGTATTAAGGATGGCAAGCTTTAAATATCCTCACAATTAAACAGAAATATTTAAAAAAGCGGGCTTAATTAAGATTGCATATACTGTATGCAGGAATACATCACTTATTATCAACAGATTACGATTTGTTTATTTAACCAGTTATTTTGCCCCACCAACACATATTCATCCATGATTAGTGGAAGTAACGAACTGCGACTAGAAGAGCGACCAACAGTTAGTGTCATTAACAGGTAACAGGGTAATTAGAGCAGATTTAAATTTTTACAGATACTATGTGGCCAAAATGTGAGGAAAATAAACTATAATTGTGATGCACAGTTCTGTAAGGCTCTCTTTATATTTCCACGGTGTGTGTGTGTGTGTGTGTATATATATATATATTATATATATAATCATGGATGATATATAAAGTTACGCTTGGAATTTAATTTCTGGTTTCCAGATTTGAATCCCAAATAATGTAAAATGGAAATTTTACATTTCAAGCATTTCACTGCATATCGTACTGTGTATGAGACAAATAAAATTAGAATTTTAAATTTTTTTATTTTTTTGGTTCCATGGACCAAGTAGTGGTCTTGAACCTTGAGCCCTTCAGCCTTGTGTAAGAACCTAGTTAGCATTATAGTTCCTGTTAGCCATCTTCCGAGTCAGATGCAATTTGAAACGATTTAGAAGCAAACACTAAGGTGACACAGTGTTGTTTAAGATGACAATGTTAAAAAAGATGATGTGCTTTCTTGCTGAAAGTGCTTCCACAACTGAGGTAGGTTTGGACAGGCAGCTGCTCTTCCCACTGCAAACTGTACCGACCTACTTACAGACCTGCTGCCACACGACAGTTTTTAATAACTAATTAATGACTGTTAGATCACCTGAAACAGAGTGTTTTTTTTTTTTATATAGATAGATCGATAAACGTCTTGATGCTATTACTGTCTTATCACCACTCTTGGAATGCCTCTCGTCCAATCAGATTGTTCAGCCAGAAGTAACTGTTATAAATAAGGATAATGGCCCACTTTGTCATTTCAACTAAGTCTCATAGCAACCAGTGTACACACTACAGAACATGACATCTCACACAGTCAGGTCATCTGAGCAGAAGCAAGACAAGTGCAGCTGCCAAACCCTACAGTTTCTGGGCGTGACTCATGTTTGGGTATTCCCCATCGGTGAAACTCCTTCACTACACGCCCACTGCATTCCTGTAGGCAAGGCCTTCAGGCTCGCGTGTCACCTGTGGGATGCTGCAGCTGCTCTGCTTTCTCACTCTGGGGAAGAAACAGCTGAAAGAAGATGTACAGACACAGCGGATGCATGTTTAATACTCTTGCTCTGTTACCATACTGAGGGAGAGGTTTTAGATTACATTAACTTTATGATACAGTATTAATGGAAATACAGGGGCAACAGTTGCCGTATTGCATTCTTGTATTGCTTTTGTTTCTGCTTCATCAGGCCAGCTTCTACATTGTTTTCACTTCATGTATTTCAGGCTTTTGTTCGAAAGATAACATTGTATTTGTTTACTATTTAATGCTATTCTCTGCTTCCTATTAAATCAGTATATATACACACGGTTAACAAAAATGTGCTATATAAATGCAGCTCACAAAGACTTTTGCACACCCAATGAAGCTGTTAACCATGGGAGCTGCAATAAATAGAGCAAGACCCGAGCACGGTCTAGGCCCTCACGTGCCGCTGCACAACACACTGACATTATGAACTGTCGGCTGGAGCCCACAGTGGAATGAGGGCACGTTCCTGTGCTGAGGCTGGTGAAGTCCCCCTCAAAAACACCACCATTAACCATGAATAGGCTTTTATCATTGTGGACTGACCCCAACCCAAGCCAAAGCCCCCCTCCTTCCGAAATCACCCCAGTGCCCCAAAATAGATTGAAAAGTAGGGTGAACGAGTTGAATGAAAAGGGTTGAACAACTAACGTTTTATTCAGTTTGCTCTCATTTACCATGATGGATTTTCACAAAAGTGCAATACATCACGGCCCATTTCCTGCCCCCCCCCAACCAAAAAAAACCTTTGCAAACCTTGTGTTGATTTTTTCAGCCTTTTATTTATGATGTACTAAATTATTTTGACTTGGCAGTGCTTCAGCACAAGCTGGAGTTTACTCATACTGTACATGCAACTACACAGTACATTACATATCCAAATACATGAATCTGGATGTTATATGCTCTTAAGGTTTCAGAGTTGTAAAAGGTGCCAAGTAATGACGAAACACGTGTGGCGGAGAGGAAATGTTCACTTTAACCTTATTACAGTTCTGTTCCATTTGCACACAAACCCAGACTAAAACATTTTCTCAATGCACTTTTCTCTCTCACGGTTTATACCTGGAATTATTCCAAAGTTGTTAAATGATATGGCTGATTAAATGGAAACCCCAAATGCCAATTCAGCGAGCGTCACTCATCACCAGTTGCTGTTGGTCCATGGGTGTGAGGGGGGCCAGATGATAGACTTGAACTAAAAGGGAAATGACTGCACGCCATTCAGTGGTGACAGAAAGGAAGCGAGGCTGACCTTGTACTGAAAGAGATGCCAAAAGAGAAATCATGATGCTTTATGAATCAGGCTTATGGACAAGTCTGAACAGATGCAGAACAACCTTATTTCTCTATGCATAAAAGAATAAGTATAAATAAATAGATGCCATGATATGTGTTGGAGAAACAAATCCGATCCCTACTCCACAGCCCCCAGTGCCCAACGGATCTGCTGCCAGAGACTCCACAGCACACCCCTAGAGGTCTTATGGCGTCAGAGCCGCCAAAGTTGCACAAGGATCAATAGGAACCTACACAATATATAATAAACGTATGAAATGTCAACATTTATGATGGGAGGGTCGGATTGCTGCGTACAGTCTTCTCCAGCACATTCCAGAAATTCTCATTTGGGTTAAAAAGTCTGGCCAATCCTAGTGTAAAAATGTCGTCTCATGCTCCCTGAACCACTCCACAAGTTGTGCCTGATGAATCCTGGCATCATCATAAAAAAATCAACTGATTGAAAAACATGGTCATTTAGTAGATTCAGGTTGTCAGCAGACCTACTTTTTTGACCATATAACTTTGCCGAACCTAGATCTTACCAACAGCAACCCCAGGACTTTACACTGCGCCCACAGATTGTACGGTAGACACTAGTCATAATGCCTACATCACTTCATTCACATCTCTTCTTACCCTGAAGCAGCCATCACTCTGGAACACTGTTTAGTCCCAATCCCTTGTGTTCTCCTCACATAGTGTATACAGACATGCTCTTACTTTCACTTTGAAACACATACATTTTTTTTTTAAAGATTTAATTTCACGAAGCGTTTAAAGTGTTCTCGCATCACACTCATTCAGGATGTTTTTCCGACCACATTTATTCATCAAAGATTATAGTTCACCACCCGGTTTTTCCCGGTTTGATCTTTTGAACAAGAGCGACATCTTTGACACGACTACAGCATATATCCTTTCACATGGTTGTTAAGCCACTCACTGCATTAGTTAGGGTTAAATAACTTGCTGCAGCTGAAACTTCATTAATTATCCAGTAGAAGGCTCTTCTCTATCTGCTTAGTTAAAATCCATGTTGTGACTTTTCATTTATTTATTTATTTTGGACGGGTATTTGCAATCTGCACATGCCAGTGCAGGTAATATTCAGACAGGGTTCGAGTCCGGCAATCAAGCGACAAAACCTGGATCCCATGGTCTCTTAGATCCAGAGACACGAAATGAAGATGAAAAGGCAAATAAACGGTGCTCGAGAATGGGTCTGGAGTTATTTATATTTGGAATATCTGAAACAATAAGCGTCTTTTTCGTACTGCGGCAAGACGGGCCTGTGGCACGCCACCGCTTGACTCTTCGAACTGTTTTCTGTGGGTAAAATTATTGGCCCATTTTTCTGTTTTATTGTTTCATTTCGGCTAGATCGACTATCCTATTTCAGATAAAAGCTCTCGCTTTCCTGCTATGTTATTTCCATTACGGAATGAAAGCTCTGAAACAGTTCCAATTATTTTTCAGGCTTCGAGCAGAAAGTCCAAATAAACAGCACCTTTTCTTCCTAGTGAACAATGTAAACTACAGGATTTGCCATTTTACATTTTATTATTTTCTGCCTCTTTTAAAGTAGAACAATCTATATCTATATAGCAAACGCAGTGCATTCATACAGCTTGCATGAGTGTTCAAATGAAGTAAGTAATATTATTATCCTGAAGATGTGTAGCCCAGTTCACCTACTAACCTGCATGCTTCATTTCCCTTACTGCTCTCTTTCTGTCTCTATGTGTGTGTGTGTGTGCGCATGTGTATATATATATATATATTAAAAAAAAATATATATATATATATATATATATATATATATATATATATATATATATATATATATATATATATATATATATATATATATATATACACACACACACACACACACATACAGAGGGGCCATTGCAATTACTTTGGGAACTGGGAAACAGGTCATCCAGCATCAAGGAAGCTGTAGGGCAAACACATGCAGCCTCCCTCATCTTAATCATTTTCACACACTGTGCGGTCTGCTGGTTCTTATGCAGCCAGTCACTGAAGCGAATAGCTAACCATGCTACTTTACGTGGTAAATAGTTATTTCTTACCATGTGTTAAAGACAAATTTTGGTTTTAGTTAGAAGTTGATCATATTTTATAGTTTCTGATATGTATCCTGTTCTGAAGAGTACAGTACCATACAGTAGTACTAAGACTGAGCAATATGATGGCAATACTATGATTTATTAACGATACAATTTAAATACCAGCATTATCATTTTATTAGTGGTTCATAATAATAATAATAATAATAATAATAATAATAATAATAGAAAGACACTGAAAAAAAATATTTAGTGAAAATGATTTACAGTTTTCTTGATGCACTTTGTGAAACACTTGGAGAACATAAGCCATAACATCCATAACATCAACACCAGTGACAGGTTAACTGAACCATACTGATCACCGATTATACACCAGAAAATCGGTGATTGTCCACTGCACATACGGCCTGGCAGGAAAAGATCCCAAGGCCTCGGACCTGTCCTCCAAACTCCCCACCCCACCCAGAGGCCCTGCAGAGCCACACCCCTACTGTAGGTATGTGGCACAAGGGGAACCAAAAACCAAGTTGGTTTTAATGTTATGTATAACTTTACACAGTGTATCACGAGAATGTGCCATTTTGATCAAGTACTTAACCCACTTCTGAACAAGTACTCCTAAACAAAGCCATCTCCACATGTATACTGTATACTCACAACTCGAGAACGAGCACTATCTCACTGGACATCTCGTAGACCGCGTGCAAGTTGACCACACGATGACAAGATGATGCCAGCTCGAGTACTGCAATCTCATGAATGATCTCCGCTCTGCAGTCCTGGCCTTTCCTCCTCTTCCTCATGAACTTGGCAGCATATTCTCGGCCGGAGCTCTTCTCAACACACTTCTTCACCACTGCAAACTTCCCCCTGAGAGTGAGGAGGTTACAGAAAGAGAGAGAGAGAGAGAGAGAGAGAAATAAAGTGGATTTTGGTTAGTGAAGCGAAAACCACACAGACCACTCGGTGCATATTCTATATACAAACACAGACACAGATTCTGAAAAAGGGAAAAATGGGGCAGCGAAGAATGTAATGGATTATAAAAAATACCACACTCTATTCCTCAGGCTGAAGCGTTAAAGCAAACACCATAAGATCTGGTGGTAAGGCACGCCTCCCTTTTCCATTACTTTAGCTATTGTAGGCTACACACAGTCTCTTTATTCAGAGTATTATTTCAAGACATACAAAGAAGAGCCAGAGGGTGGTTAAAAAGAGTAAAAGGTGGGGGTGCCCGATTGTGTAAAGACGACACACTTGTTATCCTCAAGGCTCAACATGCCTTTGTCCTACTTGCATTTTTAAGGAATGAAATCATTAGCTACCCAAGTCCTCCTTTTCCCCCAGTACAATCAAGTGCCCACTTTGTCATGGCTAACCTACTTTTGGATAGTTTTAGTGTTTTAAAGGTGAGAGTCTCTCTCACACCGACAGTGGTTGAACTGCCTGGGGGAACCCTTTATATATTGAGATGACACCTCCCACTGAGATTTATTAGCCCTTTAGCATCGTAACTAATAATTTGTTTCGCCATAGTTATTTTATCCACAATTAAGCCAGTTTCAGGGACAGAGAGAAAAAGTAAAAAAATAAATAGGTTATACTAAAAAAAACAGCTACACAATGAGCTATTCATGATATAGTCAATTTAAAACATCTCAGTGTGAGAAACTGACCTTTCCACTTCAATGATGTTGGTTTAACCTTGTGATAGGCTTATGTGTGTTTTGTTAAAAAACAAAACAAAAAAAAAAAAATCAAGATTTCCTTTGAACTAGTACGCGACCTTGAGAAAAAAAAAAAAGAAAAAAAAAAAAGCTGCCACCAGATATATCCTTATTTAAACAGGAGTGATTTACAATGCAGTAAGCCACACTCAAATGCACTACGGCTGAATGATTCTATACATTGGTGACCATGAACACACCACCCCACTCGTTCTGCACTTCCCAGGCATGATTAATGCTCTTCCTTAAAGACGAGTGGGTCGGTGATACGATAGCCGTTCATCTTTCAACAACTTCAGCTTTCAAACATGCAGTCAAAGGAAGGCGTTCGAATGGTATATCATGGATGATAGCCATGGAATGATCTGCAGGGTGCGTGTCTGCATTTCCTGCTCACAGTTGGATACTGTGTGAACTTCGTGGTGCAGTCTCGTCTCTAAGAAATAGCGAGATGTGCCAATTCGGTCATCTGCATGCATTTGAAATCACGCTACAGCAACAACAGATCTTGTATCCCAGCTGTTAAATGGATAACAGGCTACCCATTGTTCTGGTCCAAGTTTCCCCATTCGTCAAAAAAGTTCTTTAAAAAAAAAAAAAAACTATTTTTTTTTTATATATACACATTTCTTTCTCTAATCTTTTACCGCAGGAATTCATTAATTACAGCTAAAAAATATTATATCTAGTCTATGCATCCATGATTTCTGAATGAAGTGCAGTAAGGAGACTTTTCCAGTAATGTTTAACAAGTTTGGTGACACTTTCAGATGGATCTTGGGCACTCCTAATTCCCATCATATTGTTAATATTGTGCATACAGATTCTTGCAGACAGCTTGTAATGAAGTAGGTAGATAGAGAAGGATCTTTGGCTGCACTGCCGTGTGTTCGGCATGTAACTGACCAAGTATGTTCCATAATGATGTTATATAATAGACTGTGCATGTGTGGTTCTGTCTATGTGCCGCGCGACACATCGGGCGACAGATACACACTATTGCTCAAAATGTTTGGGATCACTTTCTAACTCCATGGTCATTCCTGATTTTTATTTCTTTCTAATTGTAAAGCAATGATGAAGGCGCCTACAATATGCAATAATCTGTTGAGATGCATCGGCTACTCATGATCGATCAAGTCTTTATAACGGCTCTAATCTGAGGTGCTGTTTGTTTATTGCCGATTTCTGAGGCTGGTAACTCTAAATGAACTTCTCCTCTGCAGCAAAAGTAAGTTTTGATCTTGCTTTCCTGGGAAAGTCTTCATGAGAGGCAGTTTCATCATGGTGCTTGATGGGTTTTGCAAATGCACTTGACACCATACTGTTCATGCAAGAACTGCTCCAGAAAGGCTGACGTCCGTGTCCTAAAATAACAACTGACGGTTGTTGTTGTTATATAATTACCTAATATGTATAATATTATCCATATGTGTTATTTCATAGTTTTGAAATCCCTAGTATTATTGTAGAATGTAGAAAATAAAACTAAAAGAATTTGCAAGTAATCCCAAACATTTGAGCGGTAGTGTAGATCGGTTGTTTCTGAGGCAGTTACTTGTAGGGTCGGGTTGCCAGCTCGATGTACGATTGTATCTGAGCACTTGGCCTGAAGGACCTTGCTCAAGGGTACAACACTGGCAACCCGGCAGCGTTGGGGCTCGACCCGAGGACCTCCTGGTCAGCAGACCAACACCTTAACCACTGAGCTATCTCTGCCCCTATTATAGACCATATTAAGAACACAGACACACAAAACATACTGTAGGATGCCAGGTTGTCTCACACACTCATGCAGTCACTCACACACTAAAGGCATTTTGCGAACGCCAAATTGGTGAAATTGGTCAAAACAGATTTTTTTTTTTTTTTTTTAAAGATCAAATGATATGTTACCAGTTCAAGTACTCAACTACTGTACATAAAACGCTAATACGCACTGTATTGTACAACACCATGGCGCTACATCTGCTTTTCTGGTAGTAGTCCACCCCAGGTCTCTCCTTCTCCCAGACAGAAATGGCTGTTGACAGCACTCACGTGAGAATCATGGACTTGTGAGCAGGCTTCAGGGCCCACAGGAAACATCCCCCATTTTTCAGCCCCATTCTGTCTGCCTCACTTACAGATTTACTACAAACATATGCCACTGACTGCCTCTTTGAAATCACGGAAGGTGGAAGGAAAAGGGAATAAATATCTGATAAATGGGATAAATTACATCACGGTGCACTTCTGGAGAGCATTCCTGACATATCGGTGATATTGTTTTGCCGCATTTCCCGTGCCTCTTTAACCTGATTATACTATAAATAAATGTTATTAGTTCATTATAAAATCAGTGTGTGTGCATTCAAATCTTTGTTTTGCAAGCTGTATTACACCAGAGGTTATCGCATTTTTCAGACTCATTATTGGCGAGAGTTAAAAAACAAAACAACAGTCAATTAATCAATCTACCCATTTTTGATCATTCCACTCAAGAAATACACATTCAATAACTAACATCACTGGAGTCATGTTGACATTATTAAGCATACTTTTTTTTTTTTTTTAAATACATTCAATTTAAGTGACCATTCACAGAGGCTATTAGCTATAAAAATTAATTATAAAACCTGATTTCACACTTAATTACGAGCTGTGATGCGAACTGCTCGGAGAACCCCTGGCTATGCTTCACTAGTTCCGCTTTAACAACCATGGTAATACCGGAGAGATTTTACATCTGTACGTTTGCCTTTATCCCATCCTGACACACAACCTGTGCAGCACCAGTGCTAATCACGCTGACCGAGGCTGACTGGCTCAGAATCAATATCGCCTCTTCCGTTCATTTGGAAATCTAACAGGATTTTATTGACCTTGACTGCTTGGTTACAGCGTGCCTTCTCTCTTATAGTAGTGTGCTAATCTCACCCCTGCTGCTAAACGTTGGCTTCTTAAAAACAGGAATGCCAAGTCTGAATGTAATAAAGGGGCATCCCTAATCCCCTTACATAAAACCAGTCATTCCAGAGGTTTGCAGCTAATCAGGCATGGCCACTGCTGCACAGAGCTCACTGCTCAACCATGAAGACAAATCGGGCTTTGAATTACCGTCTTTCAAATGTCTTTTTTCTCCCCTCAGCCTAGGCTTCATGATGCTGTGAAGTGGACACAAAATGAACTTTTTAGGCAATTAGAGGAGAATGATGCTTGCAAGAATTCAACCAGAACACAAGCAGTTTTATTCGTACCTGCCAGGCAGAGAAGTTGGTTTAACAACCAGAAAGAAAAAAAAAAAACAACTCAGCTAACATTCCAACACATTCTCAACCAGCGGCCAATCGCAGGTCAGCCACAAATACACTCCTGACTAGGAGAATTACTCCTAATGACCATTAGTTTTCAATTTCTTCTGAACCAGACACATGCATTTATGTATGTATTAATACAGAGCAAAGTAAAGTGAGGTGCGAAATTGTAACACGATTATCCAGTTTCCTCACAACTCATAGCCGAGTCATTGGCCAATGACTTTTTTTTTTTTTTTCGATTTTTCCCCGATTTTCTCCCCAATTCCTCCCCATCACTAGGGGGCTCCCACATTTAGGCTACTGCTACCAAAGACATCCCTCTGCTTGCGTGAGCTCACAAACACCCCTGATTGGCATTGTGTTAAAACCTGATAAGGATAAAAGATGATGATTCCCTTAGTCTGTATTAAATCACTTATCTAGCACGATCATATCTTAGCTTCATCAATTAGGTAGACTTGGCAAAAAAATAAATGTAAAAATTGACTGGACTGGACAGGCAAACTGGTGGTTACGCTTGCATGTCAGACTAGCTAACAAATGTATGATTTGTCCCCACACCGCTAGTCTGGCTAGACAAGTCTTAATATTGTGAGGAATTTAAAATACGCATTCTGTTTTTCCAGCAAGACTGGAGACTTGAAACAGCTACGAAGACTGTCTGCGAATTCGTGCTTACGGTGTCTTAAAAAGGGTTCGCAGCATTTTTCTGGAGGAGTGTCAGCACATATTCAAAGCCACCGGCCTCACATAGACAACACCCTGAAAGAGATGATTTGCATGTGTGCAGCTGTAGGGTGGACAGCAGGGCCTGAGTCTATACAAGTCTGCAATCCTAGTCACGTTAATCCAAACCATCCGCAAAGAAAAAAAAAAAAAAGAAAAAAAAAACTCACTTGCTTGACCATGCTATAATTTTTCTTATATGATGCTTTTGGTCAGCTCATTTACCATGACATTAAACACTGGAGCTGCACAATAAAGCAGATCATTACCTTCATGAACTCTTAATGGACAACATGGTTTTGTACAAGACACTGGATATTTAATAAAGAACTGGATAATGGACTGGATTTCTTTACAGACCAGAAGCTTAAATACGTTATTTAACTTACAGTATTTATGACAGAACGTCACAGTAAAACACATCACCTGCTAATTCATATAAAGATCAAGAGAGACTTTCATCTTAATACAGAAATCTAGGGACGTTATTTATGCTTCATACAGATGGAAGTCTAACGCTTGTTTGTAACCTCTATTAACAGACTTCCATCAACTAACAGCAAAGTGGACAGAAGGCTTCAAATTAACATAAGAGCACCGACACCTACTCTTAAGTAAAAGGGATCAATAGATGACAGTAGGGCTAAAAGGAAGCTTAAAGGATGCTGACAGATGGACTCGGTAAGACTGGAGCTTGGCGAAGAGCCTTCGGCGGGGATATGTCAGAGACGTGACGTCAGGGCGGTAACATTCTGACACTATCCAGCTGAAGTACATCTCATTCGCACTTACCAGAGAAAATCCTTAACTGTGCGCGCTACCTGTTGATAATGCAAAACAGAGTGTCTGTTCAACGACATGGGTCTGTGATTAACCGCATAGGTCATCGGGGAAGATTTTAACCTGCAAACCTCAACAAGATTGTCATTAATTTACTGGTTTGCAAAAGATCTTCATGTAGTCATGCAGATTACTGATGCATTTGGCCTGAGACCATCTGGACTAGGGAACAATCTGGCCACTGCTTGCCATCTGTTGTTTCAGCTGAAGAAGTGAAAAGAAAAAAAAGAAAGGGGGGAAAATAAAAAATAGTATTTCTAGTGATGCCAGGGAGCACATAACTCATCGTAAGTTATTATCTTTATTGTTATCATTATTTTTAGAAGCTAATTGATTAATTAAACCAACACTTGGACTAGAGTCAATGTGGAAACCTAACCCTACGATATAGTTAAAGCAATAAAAAAAAAAAGAAAAAAAGTATCATATATAATATACAGTGTTTCCCGTCTCTGTGTGTATGGAGTTTTCATGTTCTCCCTGTGCTTGGTGGGTTTCCTCTGGGTACTCCTGTTTCCCCCCCTACAGTCCAAAGACATGCAAATTAGGCTAATCGGCATTTCCAAATTTCTCGTAGTGTGTCAATAAGTGTGTGTGTGTGTGTGTGTGTGTGTGTGTGTGTGTGTGTGTGTGTGTGTGTGTGTGTGTGCGCCCTGCGAAGGATTGGCACTAGGGCTGTAGCTATCGAATATTTTAGTAACCGAGTATTCTACCAAAAATTTTATTGATTAATTAAACAACAATGTAAAATATATGAGAGAAACAAATATTAATTGGTTAATTTTAGAAAAATCTACTTTTATTTTTTAAATACATACAGCATTTTATCAAAAGTAAACATCGTCATTATTCACAATACAAGGAAGAGCTTAAAGTTGACTGAGATGAATTAAGTGCATTACAGCCATACATTCTTATTTTAAAGCCTTTTCTAAAGATGCAAACACTAAAAAGAAAAAGTCTTTCAAATGACGAAGTATCAAAAACACTAAGGCACACGTCACTTTAAAATAAATGTTAATATATTTTTATCACTCCCTTCCATTTTGCAGCCTGCAACAGAACGCTTCCTCAAATCAATACACAGCTAATTGTTTGCCTCTCCTTCCGCTTTGTGTGTGACGCAAGCGCTTGTTCTTCATCGGTGTTTACTGGCGGCTTGCACCCGGATGTCACGCATGTCACGCCCAACAAATAACTGCGCAAAAACACAACACAAGCTTTTGAAAGTAATTAAAAGAAGCTTCGAGGCAGAAAATTTTGCCTCGATCATGTTTTGTAATCGAATTACTCGAGGAATCGTTTCAGCCCTAATTGGCACCCTGTCCAGGGTGTACCCTGACCCGTACCCTAAGTTTTCTGGGATAGGCTCCTGGCCCCCCCCGTGGCCCTGAATACAGGATTAAGCAGTATAGATGATGAGTTAGTGAGTGATGTATACATTGTATAACAAGTAGTTACGTTGTTTAAAACAAACGTCTTTCATCACAATTCTAATTAAAAGGCGTCTCGGAATGTTTAACACTGAAGGCTCTTAAAAGGTGTGTGTGTGTGTGTTTGTGTGCTTGTGCTCTTGTTTTATTGTTCACAAAGCATGCAGCATATAATCAAAATTAAGGAAAAATTCCATCATAGCTGAGTGTTCTTGGGTAAACAGAAGTGAGTTTGCTTTTCTACACTACCCCCAAGCCTATCAGCGAAAGTGCTGCCGTTCATGGTGCATTAGTCACCCAGGCAGCTAAAGGCAGCTTAGGTAATACGGTAACTACAGCCACCTTGACAGGGGTGAAAAAAAAAAAAAAAGATAAAATCTTATCTTTAGAACAAAGTATGACTGAAATCCCTTTTTGTGAGAGCGAGAAAACTACTGGACTAAAACTGGAGGCCTGTTTACTCTATGGCTATGACAAGAGGAATTAATGAACTCTGACCTCAACAAGAGAAAGAGGCGCCTATTCACACAGTCTCCAAGAGCTCAGGCAGACATTTTCTGAATACTTTGGGAAAGTGCATTACCTCATCTGCATCAAGCAGCACAAGTTTTCAGATGTGCCTGTGTCCTTTCAGCATCTCTCTCATTTCAGTGCATGAAAGATGCTGTGAGGACTGGACACAGGCACATCTGTACACAATGCACTAACAGTGAAAGTGTGTGAATGATATGGACAAAATTGTATTGCATGTTAATATTGGTAATAAGAAGTAGGGATCGCGGCTTCTCTTGGTTAAGAGGAAGCATGGCAATCCTCCTTGCCATCGGGCCCCAATAACAAACTTAGCTTTCACATGGCCACCCTCCCCTTCGCTTCCCTCTTGCCATTGCCATGGTGCTCCGCAGATGTTGCCATCGGAGCCTGAGACCCAAACAAAGTGAGAAGTGGAGCAATGATGTCATGGTATCCCGTCTCAGCTGTCAGGCCCGAGACAGATCCTTTCTGTAAGAATACGAGATGGGAAAGGAAGAGGGGGGCCTGTGGTGTAAGTGAAAGGGAGCACACTGCACACATCCGACAGGGCCTTAAACCCCATCCAGAGACGGAACCGCACGCAGCGGCCCTAAGATTTACGAGGGAGGGTGACACATTTCCATCTGATGACATGCTACTTTAGTTGATAGCCAGACTAGGCTGTAAACAAAGCCCTCCCAAATACCTATGAGGTGTCTGACCTTAATTAAAGATGACAGACTGTGTTTTATGAACAGCCACCGAGGGCTCGGATGACCTCTGGAATGCTTTGTGAAAACACGAGGAATATTTAGCACGCTTTCACTGGGGAACGCATTTCTGCTGTACAATACACTTTGCAGTTCCAATAAAACTTTTCGACAAAAAGACTGCGGGTGTTTCTTTTTTCTTTTTTTCTTTTTTTAATTACGCCATCAGAGGGATGTTGATTTTGTTTTGGTTCTGCCTAATACTAAAACATGGCTAAAGACCACTGTGTTACCTGTAACCAGAGGTGGAAAGAATATTAAACTTTTGTACTCAAGTTCAAGTACTGTAGCTTCAGTGAAATTTTACTGAAGTACAAGTAAAGTCATCATTATAAAAATCTACAAGTAAAGCTTATTAAAAAGCTTATTAAAAATTTACTCAGAGTAAAAGTTACCGAGTTACTTAAACAGCAGGGGTGGGAAGGGGGATTCTATTGTAGTTAAAAAAAAAAAAAGACAAGTGAATATGAATCTCAAACGAGTCGTTTTTTTCACAACTACATTGTGCCGGATAGCCGAGAGAAAAAAGAGCTGCGAGTCGAGAATAACGTTCAGCACAAAACCTTTATCGGCCTCTTTCAGCATCACAAAATTATAATAAAAGAAATAAGGTAAAAGTAAAGAAAAGGGTAAAAGAACAGAGCGATTCGGGGGTGAGCAGCACACCCAAGCTCCTTCTCCGTTCTCTCCTTCTCACACACACACCTCTGCAGCGCATTCACTGGGGAAGAGGCAGCAACATAAATAAAGTATAGACCAAATGTGTGGACACACCATACAAAAGAGGTTGAATTTGTATTATGGCAAGAAAAAAGCAGCCAAGTGAAGAAAAAAACGAGTGGCCATCATTACTTTAAGAAATGAAGGTCAGTCCGAAAAAATTGGGAAAACTTTGAAAGTGTCCCCAAGTGCAGTCACAAAAACCATGAAGTGCTACAAAGAAACTGGCTCACATGCGGGACCGCCCCAGGAAAGGAAGACCGAGAGTCACCTCTGCTGTGGAGGATAAGTTCATCCGAGTCACCAGCCTCAGAAATCGCAGGTTAACAGCAGCTCAGATCAGAGAGCAGGTCAATGGCACACAGAGTTCTAGCAGCAGACACATCTCTAGAACAACTGTTAAGAGGAGACTGTGTGAATCAGGCCTTCATGCTAGAATATCTGCTAGGAAACCACTGCTAAGGACAGGCAACAAGCAGAAGAGACGCGTTTGGGCTAAAGAACACAATAAAGAACACAATAAAAACACAATAAAGAAAACTCGCTGAATGGGAAGGTGCGTCCAAACGTTTGGTCTGTACTGTACATGACATGGTATACAACATAATTTGATGGCATTTCGCTTTCAGCTGGGGCTGCATCACTGGCATCTGTTTTTGTCAGTCTCCATCGTTCTTGTGAGTTTAGCGTGTTTTTTCTCCCCGTCCATCAATCAATCAATCAATCAATCAGTGCAGTGGTTTCCAGGGTGCAATTTTTTTCTTTCCCCGTTGCATTTTTTTTATTATTTTTCTTTTTCTTTCATTTACTCAGTAAATTTTTTTTACTCAGTAGCAAATATGATTTCAAATGTAGCGAAGTACAATACTTCAAACAAAGCACGCTTAAGTAAAAGTAAAATTACAGATTTTAATCTGTGATAGCGAAAGCATGAGGTAACAGTAGTACTTGATCAGTGCTTACTTGTGGTATGCCTAGGTACAGGATATTCAGCAACAACAAGCAAAGCACTGCAAGCACGTACAAAAAAAGCATAAATAAAATAAATAAATAAGTACTCAGTGTTAAATTAGCCAATGTAATGAGCGGAATAATGTAGAGATTTCTGTTTAGCTTCAGGGTAGGGATGTGTTTTGTGATGTTTACCAGCTGACAGTACATTTTCCTTTTCTTATAGTCTAATCAGCTTACATAAACAATTAGCCCAGCGTTAAAAAAATAAAGCATTACCAAATAAACCCTAATGAAACTGTTATAGTCTGTGGTCCATTATGAAGCAATCAGCACTATGCCCAAGTCACAATGAAATTCTTCATGGTGAGAATTTTATAGGGGTCAATATCCTTCGAAAGCCAAAGCCTGCATACAACCACTGAAACTAATAATAATTAAAAAAAAAAAGAAATAATTTCAATTGTAAAATAAATGGACAAAGAAGCAAAAACGTTGACGCTTTTTAACCAGGTTCATTTAGGAGCTGCTGTGTGCATGATGCCCTGTTCACTTTGATGCTTTCTTCACTTCTTTTGGACCTAAAACCTTTGGTTCTGTTTCAAACCAGTGGCAATGCAGACAAATGAAAGGCTGCCATTTAAAGCTGTGTGATCTGCAAGGGTAAGAACGCTGGAATATTAGATACGGCTTAGCAAATGTTTGCACACAAAATTATACATCTCATTTTACAAACAGTGATTATCTCCGAGCAAAGAAACTCTTCAGAAGTGTGTAATGTGTTTTTAGTTTAGGCGAAGACATTTTCAGTTAAGCCTAAAATCTGGCGAGGGACTGCACAACATTTTAGTAGTGACCTGACAGAACTGGGTGTTCCCAGAGCAGTGGAATGCAGTGCGACCAGCCTGCAATTATCCATATTTGTAAATCTAGAAAGCCCACAACCGCTCTGATTTCACCTCATCATTTAGATGTGGTGATTTCTACTATAAAAGACCTGAACACTGGTACAAAAACTTAACAGAACGTCACTGAAAGCAGAGTGAACAAATTACAAGTCCATTAGCTAGTCTAATGAACAAGGAAAAGCTGCAGTGTGCATCCCAGGCCCATGTACTGGTCTTAGAAACCCAAGTGACTACGATTAAAAAAAATTTAATTAATTGCATTAATATACGCGCAGACAAGTATATGATGCTGAATTCCACTTGTACACAAAATCTGTAACTTTAAATAGGAATTTAACATAGAGCTACGAGATAAACAAAGAAATGCCTTGTCAATGATCACTTCAACATGGCTTCAGCAAAGTGATGTCACCTGAACATGGCTGCTCAGAGCATCAACTATAAAAAATTAGCACTTCTTTACATGTACCATGGGCAGGGCCTATATATAGTAGCATTGAAAATGACAACACCACAAAGGATCTGAAATAAAAGCAATCAAGATGTCACTGACTATCCAGAACCCTTTTTAATCATAGCCTGTATTAACTTTTTTCCCCCCCAGCAATCCGTGCTAGAGTTACAGTAGATTCTTTGAGGTCGGACCTGAATCATTCGGAGCTCGTGACTGTCAATCATAATGAGTGGACACAGTCATCCAGCCTTTGAAATTTGGCCGTTATAAAAGGTGCTTGCACCTTACTGACGCTAAAATCTTGCTGTTTACTTGCTGCCTGTTGTCAGTATGTCATTGTACCAAATTAATCAAATGTTGTTCACCTCAACATGTCATGGATAATAGGAGTATATATCAGCTTTCTGAATTATCCATGAATTATCCTCCCCTCCCAGAGGTAAATCTTACAATTACAAGCTCTGACTTAATCAGAAGCAGGATCATTTCCCAAATGGGGATGACTCGCCTCATGTAGTCCTTATATATTTGCACACTCCATGAAAAGCCAGAAAGCTGATCAACGTTTAACTTTTATTAAGATCTGACATCATTATTGCATCTCTACATGTCAAATCACAAAGGAAACGTGCTGTGGTAGGAAGAGCAATACATATGACATACATATGCTGAACTTTACTTTGCTCAGTTTTGCATGTAATTGGTTTAAAAACTCTTAAAATATCTGCAGTGCAGCAGGAGGAACTCTTAAAGAATGGTATGGATTAGCATTACTCAGGCGTGTTTCACATGAAGACCAGGTATTTTTTTTTTTTTTTTAAACATAGAATTGCAGAATTCTGAAGGACACTTTAATTTTCCCATATTTGGGGTTTGAATGCGTAAAGAAATAAAACATAAGCAGACTGACATAACTATTAAAAGAAAATGTAGTCTGGGCTAGTGATTCGTCTGCACCCTGGAAAGCCTATATTCTTCACTATTTGCAGTGACTGGTTCGATATTCTACCTTGCAATTAGTGCTGATTAGTATAACACTGGGTCGTATGGTCATCACACCTCATAATTTCCAGACTTAGAAAAATACCCACAATTCCTAAAGCATAAATCTGTTTCGGTGAGCATGAACACTGTGAAAAAGTATCAATTGAGCTTCTTAAAAACTTTGCAGATGACTGATGGTTTTAAAGTCTGGCTGTAAATACGTCAATTAGTCAAATCCCATGGGTCAGGCGAAAATCCAGACGGCCCAACATTTCCTGGCCTCTCACCAGGGACCTTTAGGAGATCGTTAAACCAGACTTTTTAGCACTCTATACAGTACAACATTAAGGCCTTTTGTTTTAAGCCCAAAAATATTTAAACATGCCCACAGTGATGGATGCTTGATGTAAATCTAGACATGTTTATAGTTTCTGGCTGTTTTCAGGTTTTAAATTAGAAAATTATTATTACACTAGAAACTAATATCTAATATAATGATTACTTTTTTTTTTTACCTGATATATAGCGATATGTTTGGAGAAGGATCTATTGCAAGCTTTTAAACATATTCAAGTCCTATGATGGTTTTTTGTTTTGTTTTTTTTACTTAAAAACATACACCCACACAAGAACCATCCTAATTCCTTTAGTAGACATTAAAACTCCCACTTTAAAGCACCGAAGTTCATAAAAGGATGTGGGCTCTCGCATGTGCCATCACAGTAACGAACAACAGACGGAATAACGGCTAAACTGGACGACTAAAAGGAAATGGCAAAAGACTTCCAGTGTTTTATTCTGTGTCCTGCCCCCACCCAAGTCTGTGCAAAAATCACAGACAATGCTCTTGTTCTTGAACAAGTTTCAGCTGTGAAATTTGCATGTCTTGCACTCTGAAAGCTGTCTGGTTTAGAAGACAGCCCGCAAGCAATGATACAGACGATGAGCATTAGGCTGACTCGTGTGCCTCAAAGCCACAAACCATCTGAACAGTGGCCCTTCTTTTTTTCCATCACATGACCCAACTTGAGCGTACTGTATGCAAGGATAATTGAGGGTTTCATCATTTCTTTTACCAAAGAAAAATGGGGGCAGGGTATTACCCCTTCTGAAAAAGGATGGCTGGCTGCCTTACAGAATTTCATCAGTGTGTGTGACGAAGCTCAAACCATTTCTATAATATCTTTAACACTTACTAATAATAGTGTCTTTCTATAAGACAATGTGTAACAGCACACTATGGCAACAAATCCATGACCTCTACCTTGTGTTGTTATTTCTATTGCCAAGCATGGTAACTAAGTAACACGGCTGCCATTGTGCCAGGTACCAAGAGTACTCAGCAGGGACATGTTAGTGGAGCTAGAGAGAGAGACAGCACTCAAATTAGGCTCCTTTAAGTACGATTGCTCGCCCTCCCCTCCCCATGGTGGTTCCCGGTGATTACGATCACTATTAGTAATGTTGCTCAGTACCGGTGTGTTCATACCCATAGTTAATTTGTGAGATGTGAGTGAATACAAAGGGAAGAACAGTACAAGGAAGTCAACTTAAGCACTATGCCTAATATCTTTGATATTTTAGAAGAAAAAAAAAAGCCACCAGCGACGCTATCGTGTGCCTTCCTACTTTATCTGGAATGGCCGTATAGTTCAGAGATTTGCGGGTGTCAAGACGGTTACAAAACAAGTACTCCGCCATTACATATCCCCAGCACAATAGTACATTCACATGCGTACTATTATGCAATACACTGTACCTGATGAGATGATGGATAGCTCTGCATTTGACTCAAAGTAGTAACCATACCATCAATGTTGAGGTTATAGTGTACATTTTCTAAAACTACTACTATTCACTTTTTAAGGGAGAAATGTTGTTTTCCTTGATAAAAATGAAGAAAGTATGCTATCTTTATTGCCAATGTTAAATACTGCTGTGACGGTTGTAATTGTTTAAACAACAGCGTGACATCACCAGCACTGAACCCTCAGTTGCCTCCATAAATTAAATTCACCTACAAGCAAATACCAGAGATAAGAAAACCTGTTTCATTTATCAGCTCTGAAATATTGATTCTTAAAGGAAAATTGTTCAGATGCCTCAAACATCTAACCCTGATCCTTTCCCAACAGATATCCAACCAAAGCCCCCACATAAAAAAAAACATATCTTTAAAAAAAAAAAAAAAAAAAAAAAGTTAAATTGAGGTTAGTCGTTTTCTTAAAGTTTTAAAAACCTTGATAAAGTGATACAATTAAACCTAGACAAAATAAATCAGTACATGAGTGCCAAACCAAACAAGCATGCTGCAATGACTCAAGAGAGCATGCATGTATTTGCAATGAAATAAATGCGCACATAACATTATGTCCTACAAACATTTTAACAAGAATCGATATAACTTTCAGGAATTCTACTTAACACATGAGCCAGTGATTAAATACATTTTTAGAAGTGTCTCACTGCTCCTGGGACTCATGCAGTCTACAGGAATGTTTTACAACACTAAATTCTGAATATTAAGATACAGTACAGACAACACAAGCTAAAAGACGGGCAAACCAGCAAATCCAGATTCCAATTTGTCCGCTCTTGCCTTACTCATCTGAGTGTGACAACGCTTCGACACTGCCCTTTGCCTTATGAACAACCTCACACTTGTTCAACATTTAAAGCTTTATCCAGGGATCTGTGCTTGGCTAATTGTAGATTCTCTTAGCATTGCTACGAGATGTTTCCTTGGCTGATCTGGCTGATACAATTTTTCTTCCCTTTTGGTGTGCGGGGGGGGGGGGGGGGCTTTTTGTGTTAAATTGTGTGCTGTGATCCACCATGGGCCTGAAGAAACAACATTTCGGTTTAGTGTATACGTACGAGTTCCCTCAGAGATCGATTCCATTATTATTGAAATTATGAATAACTACAGTGTGTCATAAAAAGTCTCAATTCATGGGGAGAAATTTATACTTTTTAGCAAAAACTTTATTTAAAAGGCACCCTTTAAATTATTTACCTTTCTTGATAAAACACACACACAGTCGTCTCTCCCACTCCCAATTAATTTGAATCTGGTTTTATGAAGGTAATTGCACTTTGAATACTTTCCTTTAAATGATATATAATTTAATTATATTGTATTATAAATATGAATTTATAAATTACTTAAACACTGTTAAGTTGCATTGTAAAAAGAATTAAAAAAAACAAACAAAAACAAACAACAACAATAAAAAAAAACATAGCTACAGTATGTTTAATAGTAAAAGCAAGAGCATTACCATACACGCACAATGTAATGAGAACTCACAGGACTGGGACTAAATAAATAGCTGTGTGTCTTTAAGAAACCACGTAGTGAGACTAATCAGAAAAGAAATGTTTGGGAAAATAAAGACTGGACTTTGGAGCAATGGAAAAAAAATCTGCATGTGATCTGATGAGTTCAGGCTGATCCTGTTCCAGAGAGATGGGCGTGTCAAGGTAAGGATGGAAGTGCATGAAGCGGTACATTCATCATGCATATAGTGCCCAGTGTACAAGATTCTGGAGGTGGTGTTACGATCTGGGGTTGCTTCAGTTGGTCAGGTTTAGTCTCAGCATCATTATAAGGCAAGAAGATGAAGTCAGCAGACGACCTGAATGTACTGAATGACCAGGGTATCACACTCAAAATGTGAAAGAGTGGTTCTGGGAGTATGAGGAATTATTTTAACACATGACCAGGCTACAACATTGTGTGCTGTATAATCAAAGCAAAAGATGATTGAATGAAATGTCAGAGAGTGCATGAAGTCATGAATGAATATCTCTCTATCGGCCAGACAGTGTATAAACAAAGTATGAACAATTTCATACAATTTCCCTTATGTATTTTGGGACACCCAGTGAATAAGTCCCTATGCCCGTTTTTTTTTTTTTCCCCCAGAATGTCAACTGGAAAAAAATAACAGGCTTAATAAGCAGATAAACCAGCTCTAAATAAGTTAACAATAACTACAATACAGTGAATATCAAACTCATTGCCTGATGAACACATCACAAGACCTGTGCGGGGTAAAACCATTTGGTTCATTTTTAAATTAGAGGAAAAATGTCTGTTGCTTTTATGTGGCATAGTTTTTAAAGATATGATAGTAGACTACATGGAGTACAGCGAGGAACCTCACCCTGTATTAATGAACAAATTGGCGGGGGTTGCTTTAATTAAATTAATTAAATATAAATAAATTAATAAATAATAGTCTGAGAAACTCTGGTAGAGAGTAAGAGTTATAAACTCATTTGATTTGATTTATTATTCTTTAAAGAAAACTGGTCAATGTCAATGCATGTGATGTGTGTGTGTGTGTGTGTATACCTGCCCAGCTCTTTCCCCGGGATGAGAGTGTAGTGCTCGGTGAACGGCTCTCTCTGGATCACGCTGTGGATGTCCCGCAGTAACCCGGAGCAGCCCTGCCCGGCTTCCTGCCACCGGCTGCCGCAGCTTCTCGCCTCGCCGCTCCGAGACGGACATTCAGGAATCATAACTACTGCTAGGAAGTCTAATTGACCTAATAACGCACTTCTGAACGCTCCTAACTCCTAAGAGGAGCCGAGTGTGTGTGAACTTCTAGGTAGTTAGTCCTAACCAGTTAGCTAGTTAACCGAGTGAACAGCAGCAGCCGAGTGTAACCGGGAAGAAAAAAAACACTGAAGCCGAACAACCATCAAACACGCTGCAACTTTATAACAACAAACCGACCTCCGAAACTTTCATCTCGGTTGTGAGGTGTGTGTGTGTGTGTGTGCGTATGTGTATTCTCTCTCTCTCGCGTGCGCTCGCTCTCTCAGCCTTAACGCAACAAACACGCTTTGATTCCCGTCGCCATGGTAATACCCTTGATTGACAGTGAAAGAGGGCGGGGGTTTGGAAATCAGGGTTTTCCTCAGGCCCTTGAACCAAGATGTCCAAGTGGTTGTCCAGATTCCCCTCAAATGTGTGTCCCACGAAGACTTTATGTTTTTCTTTTTAAATGTACTAGTCACTACATAGAAATAAAAATAGAAACCAATAAACAAAACAAAACAAAAAAAGAAATCATACGAAATTCATAAACGCTTCGAAGAATTACAATACCAGCCCCCGCTAAGGTGCTATTTTCCCCTGTTACGTTAACGCACAAAATTAAAGACGAGCTCAATATGTTATTTGTTATTAGTACAGTGACGAAACAGATAACGTGCAAAAAATGCAATTCCGCCCCCTGCTGGTGAGAGTAAGCGCACAGGATTAAAAACAAGATTACTGCTGCGTTATACCAGAGCAAGCAAGCTGATTGTTGAAAAGGCAAACATGTTTCATCATCATCATCATCATTACAAGGCTTAGTGGTTAGCAATGCGACCTTGCACCACCAGGAGCCGGGTTTGATTCCCGCCTGCCTCAGGTATATAGGCGTGGAATGTGCATGTTCTCCCCTTGCTTGGTGGGTTTCCTCTGGGTACTCCGGTTTCCTTCCACAGTCCAAAGACAAGCAGATTAGGCTAATTGGCGTTCCCAAATTGCCTGTGTTGTGTGAATGAGAATGTGAGTGTTTGTGTGCCCTGTGATGGATTGGCACCCTGTCCAGGGAGTACGCCGCCTCGTGCTCTTAGTCTCCTGGGATAGGCTCCCACGACCCTGTATACAGGAAAAGCGGTATAGACAGTGAGTGAGTGAGAATTTACATATATTCCCTTATCCTGTTCAAAGTGGTGATAAATCGAGAGCCTATTCAAGGAATATATATTATCTGTCAGAAATACACACTGCAAGGTAATACAGTTGATCACCCATAACCATGAATACACATTTTACACCTAAGTCCAATTTAGCATTCTGATCCACCTAGCAGAATGTCTTTGGAAAGTGGGACGAAACCCGAGAACCCAGAGGAAACCTGCATAGACACTGGAAGAATTCAGGATCAAACTTGAGGATTCTGGAGGGGTGCTATGGCAATGTTGCCCACTGTGCCACCTGGTCACCTGACCACAATGTGAAAAAGTTGTAATGGCTAAAAAAAAAAAACATAATGGTAGCTTAGTTTTCCTTGCACCTCCAGGGTCCAGGTTCGATAAATCAATTAGTATTGGTGACAGCCCACCCTTCCTTCTTCTTCAGCCATTGCTTGGTCACAATCAATTCAGTACTCAGCATAAGGCAAGACTACAGTAAATGCCGGATGGGACAAAAGTCTCATTACATCCAACCTCAACACACACTATTTACATTAAAATAAATGTATAACTGTGAATGCAAAACAGGTGTGTGGACAAGTTGCATAAAAAATGAATGTTAAATCTTAATTTATAAAGATCTTTTTATTAGATGAACACAATTTAAATATAGATGTGAGTTACATATGTAAATAAGTCAGTGCATCACAGGAATAGATCATAGGCATTAGTATTATGTAATTTAATCTGTCTGTAATTTATTAATTGCCCCATTATAAAACAACAAATAAATAGATAAATAAATATAAAATAAATAAACACAAGTTGTACACATTGAAATGAACTATAAAAATTGTAAGTAATGAATGACATCAATTTACATTACTGAAAGTCTCCATCGTCTGACTATATCCATGCTTATTAAAAGTAAAAAAAACAAAACAAATTATTTTAGAAAATCAAAATATTAAGTCAGTATTATAATAAATATAATGTGAAAACAAAGTAGGTATGAGCTAAGAAATTACGTGTTAACACAGTAAGCATGTGTGCGTATTTGCAAATAGATAAATAACAGATTTACTTTTAGTGTCAGAGGCCGTTAGTAAAGTAAATCCCTAGTTCGTAATGTCTACAAGAGTGAATATGTATATCTCTGTGGTCTCAGTTATGTATATTGCTTTAAATTATCATGACTGTACAATCGCTAAAGCTCATGGGAATTTTTTTTTTAATGATCTTAAATGCAACGCTTTATCAAGGTTCCCTGTGTTCATTGCATATTACAGTTTTTCCCAGTTCAATTCCTACAGTGCATACTGGAAACCGTTGGCATATTTATTATATTTACTAGTACATATGTGCTAGGGCACTGATGGCTCGGTGGTAGGTTTCTTGCCTTTCTTGCCTGTGCATAAAGCCCGGGTTTGCACAAGCCTGGATAAAACATGGTGAGCCCACATTTGAGAGGAGCAGCTGAAAAAACCAAAACTAGTATAAAAATGATATTCTATCTTTCTTTTTTTTTGATTCCTCATCCTTGCAAAGAGAGGTCCAGTTGTCAATATCAATAAATAAATGACAGTAATTAAAACACCATTCCTGACTGTGCATTACAATCATCTGATGAACTTATCATTAACTTATCAAGTGAAAACACTCAAGGAGATTTTCTGGAGTCAGAAAAAAATCAGAGCATCCTGAAGAGATTGGCATTTAAACCTTTAAACTGGGTGTAATTTAAATTCCTTTACATCGCCCCCTACACCATAAACCTGCTTTCCTTATATCTCTGCATCTCTTGTACAAAATAAGTGAAAGTAACATCACAGTGCTTAACCAGAACACTATCAGCTGTTGTCTGGCTGTGGTTTCATTTTTGGTGCCCATATCAGATTTTTGGACGTATTACAATTCAAAGCAGCTTAGTTCGGGTTTTTGTCGAACCTCATCACTGATGAGAAATGTACACAGAATGAGATGAAGAAGTGATGCTGGAGCTGGTTTCTTTCTAGCCCAGACTGTCGATTTAAACATTGTGAGCATAGTGTGTTTTTTACTTTATAATAATTTCCCCCTGAAATTCTATTTTAAATATTGGACCTTCTGATCTAACACACTGCTTAAACAGTTTTGTTTGTCAGAAATAAGATTTTTAGCTATCCAAACTAATATTCCATCCAGCTATCACTAAACAAGAGATTGTGTGTTTCCACTCATAAACTGGTCGAAATGGTCATTCTGAACTTTTAATATGTTTAAATAAAGAGGGAAACGTGTTTAAACGTTCGCGTTTAAGTCAAGGTTGTTAATGGATGCCACGTCCGCTTCCATTATGTAAGCCATCAGTGAACTGTACATCATGTGGGCTTTATCCTCCATGCACAATAATAGCATATCAGCAAGACAATGTCAAAAACGCTACATTGTAGGCTGGATGCAGGTTTTCACTACACACTATTTCTGTATATTCCTCCTTCATCCTCCTAATAATACAATATGTCCTGTACAATAATTCCATTACTGTGTGTATTTCATGCACGTTCCGTTCAACACAAACAAAATAAAAATCTCAAACGCGCAGACAGATTTATTTATAAAATAGCAGTCTCTTGGGGACACGGTCAGTGAAACTCAAACACGGCATGGTTACAAAATATATAGTCTTTCCATTATTTACTGAATCTTTCACTCCAGACCGAAAGTGCTCGTCTCCTCAACAGCGGTCAGCAGTTTCTCATACAGCATGGTGTATGAAGGATAAGGAGGCAAATCCAGACGGTTGAAGCATGTGTGAGCCCTGTGAGAAAATGGGGAAAACAAAACAAACAAAACACAAGGTCAAGGGTTAAGCAAGGACATTTATGCAGGCATGTGTTTTCAGGTTCTGCATTCGGAATTCTCTCGTGCTTTAGAGAAAAAAAAATATGAACGATTTACGGATTTCAGAGGAAATGTGATTATACTGTAGGTCAACGAGTCTCACTGTATTGTAAGTGAGTGAGTATACAGTACACACGTGGACAAAATTGTTGGTACCCTTCGGTCAATGAAAGAAAAACTCACAATGGTCACAGAAATAACTTTAATCTGACAAAAGTAATAATAAATAAGAATTCTATGAATGTTAACCAATGAAAGTCAGACATTGCTTTTCAACCATGCTTCAACAGAATTATATAAAAAAATGAACTCATGGAACAGTCCTGGACAAAAATGATGGTACCCATAACTTAATTGTTTGTTCAACCTTTTGAGGCAATCACTGCAATCAAACGATTCCTGTAACTGTCAATGAGACTTCTGCACCTCTCTGCAGGTATTTTGGCCCACTCCTCATGAGCAAGCTGCTCCAGTTGTTTCCGGGTTGAAGGGTGCCTTTTCCAGACAGCATGTTTCAGCTCCTTCCAAAGATGCTCAATAGGATTGAGGTCAGGGCTCATAGAAGGCCACTTTAGAATAGTCCAATGTGTTCCTCTTAGCCATTCTTGGGTGTTTTTAGCTGTGTGTTTTGGCTCATTGTCCTGTTGCAAGACCCATGACCTGCGACTGAGACCCAGCTTTCTGACACTGGCCAGCACATTTCTCTCTAGAATCCCTTGATAGTCTTGAGATTTCATTGTACCCTGCACAGATTCAAGACACCCTGTGCCAGATGCAGCAAAGCAGCCCCAGAACATAACAGAGCCTCCTCCATGTTTCACAGTAGGGACAGTGTTCTTTTCTTCATATGCTTCATTTTTCCGTCTGTGAACATAGAGCTGATGTGCCTTGGCAAAAGTTCCATTTTTGCCTCATCTGTCCATAGGACATTCTCCCAGAAGTCAACATGTAGTTTGTCATATTCTAGTCTGGCTTTTTTATGATTTGTTTTCAACAATGGTGTCCTCCTTGGTCGTCTCCCATGTAGTCCACTTTGGCTCAAACAACGACGGATGGTGCGATCTGACACTGATGTTCCTTGAGCATGAAGTTCACCTTGGATCTCTTTAGAAGTCTTTCTGGGCTCTTTTGTTACCATTGGGATTATCCGTCTCTTTGATTCATCATGAATTTTCCTCGTGCGGCCACGTCCAGGGAGGTTGGCTACAGTCCCATGGATCTTACATTTCTGAATAATATGTGCAACTGTAGTCACAGGAACATCTAGCTGCTTGGAAATGGTCTTATAGCCTTTACCTTTAACATGCTTGTCTATAATTTTTTTTCGAATCTCCTGAGACAACTCTTTCCTTCGCTTCCTCTGGTCCATGTTGAGTGTGGTACATACCATGTCACCAAACAACACAGTGACTACCTGGAGCCCTATATATAGGCCCACTGACTGATTACAAGATTGTACACACCTGTGATGCTAATTAGTGGACACACCTTGAATTAACATGTCCCTTTGGTCACATTATTTTCAGTATTTTCTAGGGGTACCATCATTTTTGTCACGGCTGTTCCATGAGTTTATTTTTTAAAATAATTCCATTGAAGCAGGGTTGAAAAGCAATGTCTGACTTTCATTGGTTGACATTCATAGAATTTTTTTTAAATGATTACTTTTGTCAGATTAAAGTTATTTATGTGACCATTGTGAGTTTTTCTTTCATTGACCGAAGGGTACCAACAATTTTGTCCACGTGTGTACTTATTATCAGCATGTACCGTACAGTGTCTTGCATAACTATTGACTTATTGCAACATTACAACCTGGAACTAAACTGGAATTAACTGGGAAAATGTTATCAAGATGGTCAGTAATGTTGTGATAGTGTTGGATAGGGGTTTCCTTGTAAACGGCACAACATGTAACATTTTTAAAATAGTTTCAAGACATATATTATAACTTTCCTGCACCATCATCTGGGCATTGGTGGCTTAGTGGTAGCTGAGCCACCTGATCTTTTTTCAGGCCATGCGGAAGTCCCGGTTTCAATTCCGACCCAATGCCCGAAGTTGCGCCACGAAGGGCATCCAGCATAAAACCTGTGCCAAGTGGCGAACCCTCAACGGGAGCAATATTGGACCAATCTTCTTCCTAGCGTTCATTCTGAAGGATCAGATATAACATTAAAACCACCTACAGTAGGTTTTTGGTTCCATCTCAGGGTCATGGCTGTGCTGTGGTGTCTATGTCTGGCACACGGATGTTGTTAATGGATCCTTTGGATGTTTTGGTGTGGGATCGAAATTGTTTGTCTGGTGCTTTCCTTGGTGCCCAGTCAGAATGAGATCTGTGCCCTTTGCTTACTGGAACCCATGTGCGTCAGGCTGTGGTGCACTGGGTGTCCTGGTTCCTTTTTTTTATCATGATCTTTTTTCTGCAACTTGTGCTGCATCTGCGTTTCTTGGGGATTGAATCAGAAGGGCTGGCCTTTGCTCCTGATGGGCATGTGTAAGCCTTGGGTGTCCATGATCCAGTCACCACTTTGCTGGGGTAAAGTTTATGATCAGTGTTGTTCACTTTACCTGTCAGTGGACATAATATTATGGATGATTGGCATAACATTATGGAATATTTTGCATTGATTTATGACATTTTATCTTGGTTAACTCCATTTCAATTCCAAGGTTGAAATTTTTAAAACATGGGATAGGGAAGAGGGGTGAATACTTATGCAAGGGACTGTACAAATGGAAAAACTAATGCAGTTGTTTAAATTATATACGAAAAACTAAAACAAGCTTTTCCCCTCATATTGCTCAGTCTCTCATGCTCGCTAATGCTCTTGTGCAGGCAACGCCAAACACAAGTCGGTTCCGTCTGTGACAGTGAAATATGAACTCAACGTGGCACTGATTGAAGACTGCGGCTTGCTTTTGATCCGCCACCTCTTCCTTTTGTCGGGACAGCTCAGTGAAAAACAAGGTGAATTTCAAGGTGAAATTTTAGATGGGTGAAAGCTTTTTAAATGGGCAATTTTAGGATGACACACTTTGTCATCTCGGGTAACTTTATTTAAAAGTCTAAACAGTGAGATAAGAGCGGCTTCTTTGAGTCTTCACTAAATGCATGACTGGCTCGCTTCGGTTTTCCCAGGGACTCATCAAAGAAATGAGGCCAATAAACAAAACAGCGATTCAGATTTTTTGAATCCATTGAATATCTGCAGAAAAAAAGATTTTGTAAAGGGGGCTGGCATGACTTGAGTAGACAGTGATGTGATGAATAATTCTAATTCCCATTAGCATTCTGCCACTTGTTGCTTGAGCTCTGATCTACTTCACATGGTACTGGTAAACAGCTACTGGTGGGGAACACATGGAAATAATCAAACCAGTGAAACATTTGTTATGCTTACAGTATATTATATTTATATATGTAAATACACTGCCTGGCCAAAAAAAAAAAAGAAAAGAAAAAAAAAAGTCACCATCTGCTTTTAACTACACAAAAGTCTTCCAACAGTATAACTCCAGACTATGTTTATTAGTGAGAGTTAGAGCATTTCCACTGGTCTAATAAGTCCAAATTTACCCTGTTCTGAATGAGGTCAGCTGATTACCTGAATTATACTGAATAACTAGGTTTTTTCCATTCCATTTTTGTTGTCTTAATACTTTTGGCCACCGCTGTACAATCAAACAAGTGGCATTTCTATTCCTTGTGGACTATGAGAAGATATAGAGAGCAGAGCAGGATTATTTAGTTTAACCTAAGCATTTTTGTGAGCTAGAATGAGAAATGTGTATCCGTTACCCTTCTTTCAGGTCGCGAAACTTATTCAGGACGTTTTAAAGCTATAAACTATGATTCAGAGTGAAGGGTTTTCCGTGATCATGCTGTGAATGAACACTGTCCTGCAGCTAGAGAGGACATATGAGAGTGATTCAGCATGTATCACACACTTAATCTCAACTCAAAAACCTCTGGGCTAAGAGCTATTTGTACTTTATTGAGTATGAGTGAGTGGGTGTTTTTATGGAAGATAAAATTGTGACTTGTTGCCCATTCTGCTGATATGTGAAAATGTGAACAGGCATTGTAGAAAAGGATTACAGAAATGGAGAGCTTATGTAGCTTAATCTGACGGATAGGTACAGTAAGAAATAACACGAAACACCGTGCTGTTATATGAAAATAATCCATAATGGGGATGTAGCCTGATGCGAAGCGGAGGGCTGTTACCATGCCAAGGTGTTTTATTTCCATGCCAAAGTGTATTATTATTATTAGTCTGAAGAGCGTGAGTCCACTTACGCTGCAGTGACTGTATAGTTTGATTTAATCTTGTGGAACATCCATAAGGCAAGTTAATTCCTGTTCTCACTTACATTATAACAGACAGATTACCAGCTGTTCTCTCTCTCTCTCTCTGGATGCGTAAAGTTCTCTGAGGTGTGGAACTTTCCAAAGTGCCATGACTTTTAGAAAGAACTGACACTTGAGACTCCTTGCATAAATGTAAAAAAATCTTCTTTTTTTTTTTTTTAACTTTTCCCTCCTAAAAAACTTCACCACATCAAAGAGTCTTAAATTATATAAAGCGACCTCTGTACAAGTGCCTGTGTACACTATAATTAATTCAAAAAGTAAAATTTATATGTTCTAGATTGATTATATGTCAAGTGAAATATTTCAAGCCTTTTTTTCTTTTTATGATTATGGCTTACAGCTCATGAAAATCCAATATGTTAAACATAGTAGAATATTTCCTAATATCAAGCAAAAAAGTTTTACAGTACGGAAATGTCCAACTCCTGAAAAGTATTTTCATTTATGTATTCAATACTTGATCAGGGCTCCTTTGGTATGAATCACCGGATCAGTGTGACATGGCATGAAGGCAATCAGCCTGTGGCACTGCTGAGGCGATATTGGAGACCAGGTTGCTTTGATAGCAGCCTTCAGCTCATTTTTATTGTTGGGTCGAGTGTTTCTGATCTTCCTCTTGACAATAGCCCACAGATTCACCGCAAATCATCTTAGACTGGGGAAACGTCACACTGTCACTCTGTCACACGTCCGAATTGAATGTACTGACATGAATGTAGTGTGTTACTGTCAAAAATACATCATCAAGGCCACATGCACAGGCATTACTATCTGAAGGAAGTGGAATCGATTTGGCATACGCCCCGCCACCGTTTTAAACTCCTACGTAAAATCTTACCTGCTAGTTAAAACATCAGTGCAATTTTACTTCTCTTAAATATGTACGAATTTGTAGGAAAAAAAAAGCCTTAACTGAGATTTACATTTACATTTAGGCATTTGGCAGACGCTCTTATCCAGAGCGACTTACAAAAAGCGCTTTAAAGTCTACATCACTGGATAGAAACTTACACTGGGTTAACTAGGTCAATAACTAAGTGCCATTAGTCTAACACAACTGGGAAGAGGTTTTTTGGAGGGGGGGCGTTAGTCCTGTAAGTACTGGAGAAATAGATACGTTTTGAGTCGTCGTTTAAAGATAGTCAAAGTCTCTGAGATGATGAGAGAGCGCTCGAATGCTGATCTGCCATTTGGGCACCTGAGGTTTAAAATGGTGTCCTAATCGATTCCTCTTCCCTGCATGTGCATGTGGCCTTGAACACACTACATTCATGGGCGTAATTTCGGAATTCTTCCGCGTAACAGTCCGTGAGTTCTAAAAACACGTTTTGTGTCTGTAAACGGTCAGAGTCGTATATATTTCAGAGTTGTACTTTTACAAACACACATAACATCTTATCTGTAAGCTGTCGTGGCCGTAGATTTTGGAATCCAACTCGGACAAAACACAGAATTACACACAAATCTTTATTTTTTAATGCACAATTATTTTTGACAGTGATTTTATTCCATATTATAAACAGCAGGAACGATAGCTCGAGCCAAGCTGCTATACTAAAATACTGCTCCTTCATGGTGTTGTGAACATCCAAGGTACTGTTTGGAAATGCTTGGAAATGTAAATATTTCCACAGCAGGTTGTGTCACTTTCTGTGAGCAAGATTTATCCTAAAACTTTTATTTTAACACACACACACACACACACACACACACACACACACACACACACACACACACACACACACACACACACACACACACACACACACACACACACACACACACACACACACACACACACACACACACACACCTTGCAGAGTTCACAGTGTTGCATTCACAACAGCCCCAGGAACTTAAAACATTAATGTTAATGTTGTTTTCTCAAACCTGGGTAGAGAGGTGATCTTGCCCCATTTCTCGATGCAGAAGCGGCGTGGGCCGTTGCTCCCACGCAGAGCTGCGAAGCCCTCGTACGGCACGCTGGACGTTCCAGTCACAAACTGCAGCAAACGTAGCCTCTGCTCGTTATTAAAGTGCTCCACCACCGCCCAGAACCACCGAATCACAATGTGTCCATCATGGTAGCCTGGATGGAATCATTTATTAGAGAACACATTCATCTCTTGCCCTGTCAACTTGATGGAAATGCGTTACTTGGTCTTGTCAGTGGAAAGTTAGTAGTGGTGTCACAGTTATGAATGAGGCCGGTTCACCTCCAAGGCACAAGCTGCAACTCAGCATACCACTCAGGTTTTATTACCAATGTCAAAAATTCCACGTATGGCAATAAACAGTGAGCGAGACAAACAGCTGGCTTGTTTTGGCAGCAAAGGTTGGACAAGGTGTGTTGGACTCCAGATTAATTGATTGCAGATGTCTTGAGTAAAAGCAGGTTAAATGGCTCAAATGGAGCCTATAATTATCACGGGCAATTAAGAGCCCAGGCTGTAATAAGGGCCAGATGAGTATTCTGGCGATCTCACCACAGCACTCTTGGAGGTTAATGAGTTATGGATGTTTATGAATATTCCTGGCATGGGATGTCATCTACTACAGCTGACATTTAGACAAGAAATAAATAGAGCACAGAACTGGGCCGTCGCAACAGGATAAATATGAGTGTCATTGCTTTTTCGACAGCCATGCTGCTGTATCATGACATGACCTGAATTATTTAAATATTTCAATGACAGTTCCTGGTGACAAACTACTATGACAGAGCAGCACAATGTTAAATGACTCACTCAAGACACGGTCAGGGTATGCATTACCTCTGAAACATCAATGCCAATGCATTTATTGGAAAATCATAGTCTCACCTCCTCTATATTCTGTGTTGGACCTCCAGTCATTCAGGTCGATTTCTGCTGTTCCTGCAATGACCAGCTCCAGCTCCCGAGCATCGAAAACTGACACCAGTCGTGAATCTACCACCTGATCAAAAACATAATGTGTACAATCAAGCATTCCTTTACGTTTTATTTTTGAAGGCTTTGGACTCCAATATTGTGAGTGACTCCAGTGTCTCCTGTGACTTGTGTGTCTATGGTATACATAGACAATAAACTGAACTGGACTAAGAACCATGAAATCCTTTACATTAAGGGCCAGAGCCACTTCTGTGGTCTGAGGGGGGTAAAGTCCAAAGCTGAAGATGTCTTATGAGTCTGTGGTGGTCAGTGCTCCCCTGAATGTTGTTGGTATCAGAGAAAGGGATGCTGTCCAAGGTACCTTCCATCTTGGACAACTCCTCCCACCCACTCCAGAACATGCTGGTCAGTCCGAGCAGTGCTTAAAGGGCAGATTTATACAGTACAACCACAAAGCGCCACAGGAAATCATTTCTGAGGCCATCAAACTCTCTCTGAGTGGGGTATTAAACTGTATTTATGATATGAATTTTAATACAACATTTATAGAATATCAATATTTTGGTCAATTTAAGTAAACTAGGTTTCAGTGCAATAATCTAATAAAACTTATATTTTACTGTGACTCTTATATTTTATTGTGACTTTTATATATATATATATATATATATATATATATTTATATTGATCGTAATGTGAGCAACTGCAACTTAACAATTTTGCTAAGGGGCTCAATAAAATATTCTGATTTTGATTCTGATTATTACCACCTGATGTCATTGAGATACAGTATATGTGGATCTGTACAGTTAGTAGTGGTGTCTGAAAGTATATGTATAAACAACAAAAACAACAACAATATTGGATGCTGCTATAGGAAAATGATCCAAGATAGGGTGTCACTTTTCAATGGGGTTAAAAACAGCATGTCCTGAAGTGTTTAAGACCTATTATATCACAGCAATTTGTCAAGGCTAACTAGTTTTATTTAAAGAACATAAATCACTGGATACTGGATGTTGCTAGTATAGCAATTAACATATCAGGATGAATTTAGACAGTATAAACCTACTGTATGATGCTTGCATTGTAGTGAAACCTACTTACAGAGCTGATCTTCAGGATTGACAATCCAATAATGTTAACCACAACAAATCAGTGGAACCTCGGATTGCGAGTAATGCGGTTTGCAAGTGTTCCTCAAGACGAGCAAGGATTTTTAATCAATTTTGACTTGGAAACCAAGCGAAAGTCTTGTATCATGATTCACTATGGCGCTTCTTATTTTGACACCGAGCGTCACATGATCACAACTGAGCCAATGGTTTTTCTCTCTCTTGCGCTGCGGAATCGTGGGTAATTGTCTCCCCTGTTGTGTCTTAGTGCTTGTCTCTTACTGGTATAACCAACATCTCCCTCTGTTTAAGCGTGTCCTTAATCCTATGTGTGTGTGCGCGTGTAATTTCAGACACACACACACACACACACACACACACACACACACACACACACACACACACACACACACACACTCTCTCTCTCTCTCTCTCTCTCGTTTTATTTTTACTTTAATTAAATGTTGTATTAATTATTTTTATGTATTTATTTTTTTTGGCTGTGAAACAAATAATTTGAGTTTTCATTATTTCTAATGGGGAAATTAGTGTTTTGGAATACGAGCCCACTTCCGGAACAAATTATGCTCGTAATTCAAGGTTACACTGTAATAAATATGTCGAAAACTAACTATGGAGTTAGAGACAGTACCAGTCAAAAGTTTAGACAACTTTTTTAACTCGATGATCTTTCCTGATTTTTATTTCCTTCTACACAGTAAAACAATGTAGGTGTCCAAAATGCAATAATCTCCTTTGAACATTCGCTCCTTATGCTCTGTAAAGTCTTCATAACGAATCTAATCTGAGGTACTGTTTGTTAATTGGTGATGTTAATTGTTGAGGCTGGTAACTCTGAATGAACTCTGCACTAGAGGTAAGTTTTGGTCTTGCCTTCCTGGGAAGGTCTTCATGAGAGCCAGTTTCATCATGCTTGATGGGTTTTGCAAATGCACTCGACAATACTGTTCTTGCAAGAACTATTCCAGAACAGCTGACCTTTGTGCCTTATCGTAACAATTGACTGTTGTTGTCTCTTAATTACCCAATGCCATATGTGTTATTTCATAGTTTTGAAATCTCAAGGATGGCTCTAGAATATAGAAAATAAATCCTGGGTCCAAATTTTTAACTGTTTCTATATGTACAACTTTGACTGCTCTCAAAGTTTTTATTTTGTAGCACTGTAATGTCTTTTCCCTTGCACGGTGGATTTAGAAAACCTTTTAAATCTTTACTTTTAAGGCTAGTCAGAGGTACATTATTGATCCTAATTATGTACCTTAAATAAGCTTAAAGGTATACAAGATTACTATGTTTCTATTTCCATATTTAAAATACACAGTAAAGTTACTGCAGGTACTCAACTACAGTACAAGTGTTTAGAATATAGTATCTTCCTCATGTTCCATCGAAACATTTCTGTCACTACATTTTATTTACATACATAGATCAACTGAAAATGTGGCTAAATATTCATATTTGGTTTTAGCATTGATTTGCTTGTTTAGATATGCTTGCGTACCTCGTAGAAACCCCGAACTAACGCTTCTGTCTGCTGCACCACCCCTCTCTCCACCCTCCACTTGGCCATTCTCTCAATGTACTCCTTCTTGTTCTTCTCAGTAACCTGGATGTTGGTTCCACCCGACTTCAGCTCCCGCTCTGTTACCTGTGTGCAGAAAGAATGATCACGATTTGGAATGTATAGTGTTTATTAAGAGTAATATGTACTGTACTGTTGCAAAAAAGCTATTTTATAAAAAAAATATGTAGAATCAGATATGTCAGAAAATGGGTTGGGTTAAGGCATGTAGTACCTGTCCAAAGACCTCCTCATTCACGGTGAAGGTCAGGTCCAGGATGTCTGTAATATCATTATCCTTCATCCACTGCAGGCTCTGGTGGAACTCCTCATCCAGGTACTCTAAATCACTCAAATCGGTTGCTCTGTCCAAGATACAACACATACAGTATACAATGTTCACATGGATGCCACCCGTTTGCAATTAAAGTATACTATAGTTTAAAGTCTAATCTAGACCAGGGCTATTCAAAGACATTTGTAAAGGTCCAGTTACAATAAAGTCCTTGCTTACAAATCTCCAGATAATGAACTAACAAGAACGAAAAGGATGAGGCCATTTGAAGGGGACATGTTTCATTTAGTGACAGTGGTTTATGTTATCACTTTTGAGTAGTGCCATGAACTCTGAACAGAAGACATATAGTACACTGCCTGGCCAAAAATGAAGTCACACACTCTAAGATTTCATTTGGCCGCCTTAAGCTTTGATTACTGCGTGCAATTTGGTGCCCAGTTCATTTGTGAAAATGATTCCTCATGCTCCCAGATAATTTAAGGAATATGCCTGTGCCTTGTGGGGGGGGGGGGGGGGGGAGGGACTCTATAGACATCATAACCATACACACTTCAGTACAGGTCACCAGTTGACTTCATTTTATTGCAATGTAATGTTGCTGAGTCTAGACCTGATCATAACCCCAGATCATAACACTACCTCCAGAGGCTTGTACAGTGAACACTATGCATGATGGATGCATCGACTTCAGGTGCCTCCCTTTTTACCCTGATGTCATGGCTCTGGAATAGGGAAAATCTGAGCTCATCAGACCACATTACCTTATTTCGGTTGCGCCTACAATTAAGTCTTTATACGCCCTAAAAAAAAAGCAAAATATTTTTATGATTATCCTCTCTAAGTGCTTTTCTTATGGTCACACAGCTGTTTTAGTGCCAATCCTCAGAGTTCTCCATGCATTGTGTATGTGCACACATTATTAACCATAGCTGTGATTTCGACTGTCACTGTGACTGTTTTGCAATGCAACTTCACCAAGCGTTTAATTAATCTCCATTTATAATTCATTTTCAACCACTGAATTGAATGCAAGGAGCATAAACTATTTGTTTCTGTTCATTCATCCTTAAATAGTGTGTTCTCTATTGTGGTTAATTTGGTAATTAGACCAGAGACATTAGATAAAATAATAATAATAATAATAATAATAATAATGACAAAAAGCTCCCAAAAAAGGCGGCACAGTGTAGTGGTTAGCACTGTCGCCTTGCACCGACAGGGTCCGGGTTCGATCCCCGGCCAGGCTCGATTCCCGTCTCTGTGTGCATGTTCTCCCCGTGCTTGGTGGGTTTCCTCCGGTTACTCCGGTTTCCTCACACAGTCCAAAGACATGCAGATTAGGCTAATTGGCGTTCCCAAAACGTCCGTAATGTGTGAATGAATGAGCGTATATGACAGGATTAAGCGGTATATATGATGAGTGAGTGAGTGAGCTCCCAAAAAGTTAACCATGATCAACCTGGACTAGACAAACTGTAAATAAATAATAACCAGGTATCACTCACTCTCACCATCTATACTGCTTAATCCTGTATTCAGGGCCACGGGGGGCCTGGAGCCTATCCCAGGACACTTAGGGCACATGGCAGGGTACATCCTGGACAGGGTGCCAATCCATCGCAGGGCACAGACACACATACATACACTCACTCATTCACACACTATGGGCAATTTGGGAGCGCCAATTAGCCTAACCTACATGTCTTTAGACTGTGGGAGGAAACCCACCAAGCACGGGGAGAACATGCAAACTCCATGCACACAGAGATGGGAATCGAGCCTGGCCGGGGATCGAACCCGGACCCTGGCAGTGCAAGGCGACAGTGCTAACCACTACACCACCGTGTCGCCTATAACCAGGTATATGTACAGTAAATAATCAGTATATAAAATATTGTGACATTATTGTGCTTTCAACCTATTTTACAATATTGAACTTTTCCCCACCCACAGCAACTAGATTAGATTAGATTAGATTCAACTTTATTGTCATTGCACATAGTTACAAGGCAACGAAATGCAGTTAGCATCTAACCAGAAGTGCAAGTTAGCAGTGCAATATAAACATATATACAGATCTATAAAACTTGTATGATAAAAGTAAGGTCTATGTATAAATTGTATTACAGAAAGAATATATATACACACACACATGAATATACATTGTAAAGTGAGCATAGATGGATAAATTAATGTACAGAATAATTGTAAATCTACAGATATGTCTGATTATAAATATGTGGAATAAAGATATACAGAAACTATATATAGGTGAATTTACATTATGTGCAATAGTATGCATATACATATGGATAAATATGAGTAATTTAGCCTCTGGATGGAAATGCAGAGTATACCTATACACACATCAACATATATGAATATACACATATTAGTATACAGTCCATGTGCAGACTGTACAAATGAATGAACTGGAAGTATTTACAGAGGTATTAAACAGGAATGTTGGGTTATCAGTGATGGTGGTACCGTCCATGTAAGAGGAACGATCACATCACTGCACCCATCCATCTGGAAGAGTGAGGGTTGACAGCCGTAAAGTCATGCTTTTTAGACGGACACATTTAATGTGTGCTGAGAAGAAGACTCACAGTCGAAGGAGAGCTTTGTAGAACGGCCGGGTGAAGAATGCATCCAGTAGGTACTGATGAATCAGTGCCAAGCCCAAAATACGTCCACTGAAGCGGAACCTGTTGGGCCAGACAGCATTAGTAAATGAACTTCCATTACGCAATGCTCTCAATGCAAACTTTTTTTTACTTAAGTACTGCACTTGGCACGCTTTTGTCTGACTGGCACACACACACCTACTTGTAATCCATATTATATAAAGTCTTAATGCACTACCACATTAAGCCATCGCCTGATCTATTCCTATGAGTCACCCAGTAAAGGGGAAAATTCATATCTATAGACGTGAGTTTGTCTGAGTTTGTCTCTTAAGCAAAAAATAATAATAAAATAAATAAATAAAAAAGCACGCAATATAAAATTGGTTGAATAATGTTACTAATGTCTTGACGAAACATGACATTGTTAGTTGTTTGTTAGAAAATGAGAAAGAAAGGGAGAGAGAGCGTATGACGTACCATTCTAAATGGTTCTCTACAAAGGCAGACATGGGACTAATCTGGACGGTGTAGGTATCGTTGGCCGAGTACTCGAACAGGCCGTAGTATGGGTTAAAGAGCTCCTGAGACAGCAGGAAGAAGAACTCCCTCGAGGGCCCGCTGTAGTCCAGCCTGCATAAGACAGACGAACAGACGAAGACATAACAAGAAACCAAGTGACCAGACATTTCATTATTAGCGTACGATTCTATCACTAATAGAACTCTTGCAGTCACATGATCCACAATCAAAACATTCATCACTTTGTCTGGCACCGATGATACCACCAACCAATAATGATGAATCACTATCTGAATTTGTCCCCACGGATTTTACAGAACACATGAAGAGAGACCAGACGGTGAAGGCTCTGGGTTGCTGATCGGAAGGTCGAGGGTTCAAACCCCAGCACTGCCAAGCTGCCAACTGTTGAGCCTTTGAGCAAGGATCTTAACCCTGTCTGCTCTGGGGGAGCTGTATCCTGGCTGACGCTGCTCTCTGACCTCAGTTTCCTAACTGGATTATGCGACAAAAAAAAAAAAAAAAAACTGGGCTGTAAAATGCAAGTGACAACTAATTGAATCTTATTCTTTGACCAGTATTAGCCTTGTCTCCTTGCTAGACGGCTGATAACCACAGATCTCTTTTCTTTTTGTCGTCCAGGTTTTCCACTTTGTATGCTGAGGCACTACCCATGCAGAACCTGGCACTGTAACGTAACGGTCTGGCACTGTAGAACTGTAAACAGGTTGGCAGACAAAATGACAGCTGGTTTTGTTTTCCCATCAGATCTGATGTACAGTAACATGCAAGAGCTCTGTACATCCAATGATAAACTGTCAATTAAAAATGAATTTATGAGTCATAATGTATGTTAGATACATAAGTTTAAATAAACTACTGTATATAAAACTTTACACACAGTAGTACGGTTTATGACTGAATTCTTTGCTGTGTTTGCAGAATGCTGGATGTAAACATTTTCAGAGCAAGAAATCTGAGTACGTGTCAGGTTAAATCTGGTTAAAATGATTATAAAGTTTTAATAATTATATGTTTTTTGCACAGTTTTCAGTTAGGGTTGTGTTGTGTTAAGTGATATCATGGCATGTGTTCATGTGAGAGAGCTTTGGTATATATACTATATGGAATAATTTTAGTTAAACTGCTGGATCAAGCAATCGGTTTATAGAAAATACATAGAAAAAATATAGAAAACAATTTGGACTGTAAAATAAACCCAGAAAAAAAAAACGAAAGAACTTATAAGTCTAAAAAAGTTCTTAAGTTATGTATAGATTATACCATATTATGTTGTTTTATGATATTAAGTTATGTGAAAGTGGAACTGGAGGTGCTGTAATGGCATCGTTCATACCCTTCCTCTCCTACAAACATGATGTAGAGTTTATTCTTCTGGAGCTCCTTGCGTGAATGTGCCATCACATGGTTGAACGTGCCCTCGAGCAGGTGCTCTCTTCTGATGAGCAGCCTTTCACAAAACAGACAGATAGATATGTGTGTGTCAGGACAGAAGGCAAAGATTAGATCTGCTTTCATTTTATAATGTATCCATTGTGCACATAACACCGATGTCACACTCGCACAAACACACACACACATACTTGATTTTCCCTGGCCCTTGGCCATAGCCCTTGGCTTCGAGCTTCCTGTAAAAATTGCGAAGTTTGGCTTCAAAGTCCCTGCGATATGGAGCAGGTGCTCTGGCTCTCTGCAGTCCTGCCAATACAAACACACTCTTAGCTCGAGGTTACGTGCCTGCATTAAATTATTGCTAGTTGTAAAATCTTCACTGTACAAACATAATATTTTGGCTTCAATAATAGTTTTTGTAAACACGATTAGTTCCCCCGCCTTTATCGACGTGTTCCTGCCAGGGTCCCCGGCAGTGTAATCAATCTACATTGATTTCCTTAAGACCAAGAATACACACACCTGGTGAATTCTGGGGTGAGGATCCAGGAGAGCATCTTGGGGAAAAGTTGAGGCCAGGATGGAATGGGTGAGCTGGGATGTATGACATTATGTCCTCTTCGAACAAGCTGGAGAGAGATCAGATCCAGAGCTGAGCACAGGAGAATTTGGGATGCAGGTTATGCGTAATTATGCAGGTGATACGCTGCGCTTCTCGGCATCACATACTTTGTGTTAATGTTTTTCTGTATTAGTGTAATCTCTGCATGTAAGCCTTCTGGCTGCTTCACGGTTAATATTCATAGCTATCATTTTCTCCAAGCCTCATGTCTAGCTGTTCCCGAGATCTCTCTAATGTTTCTTGTTTCTCTTGGAATAGTTTCTTGTGATTTGGTGTAAAAGTACATGCTAAACTGCCGCCTTGCGCCTGCAGGGTCCTGGTTCGATTCCCACCTTGAGTCTGTTTTCATGTTCTCCATGTGCTTGGTACTCCGGGTTTCCTTTCACCGTTCAAACACCTGTGGATTAGGCTAATTCCATCTATCCATCTGATAACCTCTGTAGTCCAACCAGGGACCATGAAGGCCAAGGTTGGCCATTGTTATTACAGTAATTCCCATTTTGTACGACTGTGGTAGGTCCTCCGTTTAACATTCACACATTGTAGGCGATTTGGCGAGGCCAATTAGCTTAATCTGCATGTCTTTGGACTGCGGGGGGAAACTCGGAGTACCCAGGGGAAACCCACCAAGCACGGGGGGAACATGCAAACTTCATGCAGGTCCACAGACCTGACTTGGGAATTCAAATCCAGGACCTGAAGGTGCAAGCAGTGCTAAACACTACGCCGCCAAATTACGCTAATTGGTGTTCCCGAATCTACAGTTAGATGCCACCGCCATGCCAAATTATTTCTTCTCACAGCATGCCTGAAAACTATTTCTCAATTAAGTGCAGATTTAGGCCCCTGGAGGACAATTCAATTCAATTCAATTGTTTTCACATAGCACTTTTAACAACGGTCATTAGCGCAGAGCAGCTTTACAGAATCAAAAAGCAAATAAGGGAAAACGAGTATGAAATGTGTGAAGACATTCCCTGAGATGCCTATAGGAAAAAACCTTGACAGAAACCAGACTCGACAGAGAACCCGTCCTCATGTAGGAGAGAAACAGAGATTTATCAGGTACAGTTGCAGGGATTGATCTGCATCCATGCTGTGTGTTAGGACAGTGCAACAGGAGAGGTGTTTAAGTTAATATGGAGTCCACTTTAGTTATTGGAGGCTCAGGTACAAACTTTTTGTGGGAATTTCAGGTCAGGTCAGGTCACTGGAACGTAATGAAAGAGGCATTAGAGGACACTCCATAGAAAATGTTGGCACACTTATGGTGGATTTGCCATGAAAAGGCTGGATAAGTAGGATGCATGGTAATGTATTATTGGGGGGCCTCCGTATCATGGCCTCCATGGAGTACAAGAAGGTTTTAAATTACAGTCTATGTGCCAAGAAAAGAATCTTTGCCAATAAGCTATAAATGGATTGCGGTTGATTCTTTCAGCAGGACAATGATCCAAAATTCACACATACAGTAAATGCCTCAATAGCCACAGCATCAATATTTTAACAATGCAGTCCATAAGGCTTTGTCACAAACATAAGGCTGCTTGTTTAATAAAAGTACTTTCCAAATATGCATAATCCATCTATACTAATGACACCCGTAATTATGAAGCTGACTGTATGTAAATGCTCTATTCTCGTATTGTCTTTTGTCTCAATTGTAAATTTTCCTTGCCTCGCTTGTAAACCAAGTAAATACAACTGGAGTCCTCTCTTTAGTCCTAGACTACAGGAGCTGAACGGATAATTATCTCATACGCAGGATAATTTAGCACGAGTCTTGAACCAGCACGAGCTTGGAAAAAGCAGTCTATAATCATTTAATTGTAGAAAAGCTGCATTTAAACATGAACTCACAGAAGATAATATCTGCTCAGTCAGGGAGAACCAGTCCTGAATTATTAAATCATGCAGAGAAAAAATCCTAGGTTTAACACATCATTGTTTTGGGAAACCATGGACAAAAAGAGGCAAACATGCAGCTAGATCCGGATAGAACTGCAGAGATTTATTGCACTGCATGCAAGACCATGTATGTGTCAAATCACCGCTAAGGGCAAGATTAAGGCACTAAGGATTATGCTACATGGGGTTTACATCATGAGGTTTTATTAAAAAAAAAAAAAAAAAAAAACACACCTTAACAACATAACCAGGTCTGCATCACAAGACAGCTTCTCCACTCCCTGTGGCCCCTCGGTCCTGATGTAATGAATCTTCTCCCTGCAAGAACATAAATACGCACACTCAGCAGATTATTCCCGTCCAACTCTTCAATTTTATGCTCCTTTTTTATGTAGAACGTAAGCTGAATGGCTGGAGGAATGTTAATTGTGTTTAAGCACACAGGTAATGAATGCATTTCACCTCGCTGAATGGAGCTGTAATAAGTGGCGTTCAGGAATGCTTTTAAGACAACGATCAGACATCCACATTTGGGAGATAGGAATCAGTCTCAGTGAGTAACTCTATACATAAATGGTGCTCTTATCACATTTAAAGACAACAGCCGTGACAGCCGTGCATCATCCACCGACAGTAAACCCAGGAGCGGGAAGCATATAGGACTGACGTATAGAAGGTTAATGATGGTGTCCCGACCTCATCTGTCGTCTTCCTGAGATTATCAGAGCGATTATTATTACACGGTCATAATACTTATCTTGTCTTTTCTGGAAAGATAAATGCTATAGTATGATTTGTGTTTGGTGTAATTAGTCTCTTCCAGTTTTTTTTTTTTTTTTTTTGTCCTGCAAACACTCCTGGGAAATGCTGACCTTAAAGATATATATTACCTAAATTTATATTGCATTGGAAACATAATTATCTGAAAAAAATATTTTGGGCTGCAAGACAGACTAGTGAAATAACCTTCTGAGGTTTCTCCTTCCTTAAACTTTCCATTAATAAACTTCCATTAATGTTCTGACAAACTAACCTCGACACTGTATCCACTGTATCCACAGTCCACTGTATTATCAGTAAAAAAGTGAATTGCCATATTTGTGCCTATGTGCCATAATAAATAAGTAGCTGGCTAATAAGGGAAACTGTTTTTTCACAAAATAAAACCCAGAAAAGCCAGTAAACAAATAAATAATACAGTGGAACCTCAGATTGCGAGTAACGTGGTTTACGAGTGTTCCGCAAACCGAGCAAAGATTTTTAGTGAATTTTTAATCGGAAACCGAGCAAGTATTAGTTTACGAGCGCCGAGTATCATGTATCACGCATGCGACTCTTATTTTGACACCGAGCTGCAACTGATCACAACTGAGCCAATGATTTTTCTCTCTCTTGCGCTGCGGGAATTATGGGTAATTTGGATTTATTTGAACTTTTTAAAAAATGTTAAGTGCAGGTTAATTTGTTTTATTTTTACTTTATATGTTGTATTAATTATTTTTTATGTATTTATTGTTTTGGGCTGTAGAACGAATAATTTGAGTTTTCATTATTTCTTAAAGCAATATTAAATTTGGTTTACAAGTATTTTGGAATACAAGCCCGCTTCCGGAACGAATTATGCTCGTAATCCAAGGTTCCACTGTATATAACATCATGATGTATCTTTGAGGACAACGACAAACGGGATATCCAGATTCTGCTGTGTCTAAGATATCCCGTGACATGTGTCTACTGTACATACTCATTGTTGCTCCAGGCAATAAGTTACTGCAACACTGCAAACTAATCGCAAATCACATGGCAGCAAGTCAATGCATTTAGGCATGTAGACATGGCCAAGAAGTTTAAACCAAGCATCAGAAGCATGGGAAGTTATTTTAAGTGACTTTAAACATGGCATGGTTGTTAGTGCCAGATACAGTATCCTGGGCTGAGTATTTCAGAAACTGCTGATCTACTGGGATTTTCACTAGAGTATCTCTAGAGTAGGTTTTACAGAGAATGAGCTGGAAAAAAAAAAAAGAAAAAACATCCAGAGAGGGGCTGTTTTAGCATTTTGTTTCAACTGAGGTATGCTGAAAAGTATCTCTGGACACACAACATGTTGAACCTTGAAGAACAGGAAAATCAGGATAAAATTCACATGGAATGAAACAATCGAAGATTGGAAAAACATTGGGTGGGATGAGGCTCGATTTCTGCTGTGACATTTGGATGGTCAGGTCAGAATTTGACATGAAAGCATGTATCGATCCTGCCTTGTATCAGTGGTTCAGGGTGGTGGTGCTGGTGGTGTAATGTGTGGGGGAGATTTTCTTGGCACACAGTACCCACTGACCACTGTTTAAATCCTACAGCTTCCCTGATTTTTTATTTAAATTTTTTTTTTTTATTGCAAGTGATAATGTTCATGGTACACAAAGCTACAATCGTCTCAAACTGGTTTCTTCAAATGGCATTCACAGTCACTAGATCGTAATCCATTAGAGCACCTCTGGGATGTGGTAGAACAGGAGATTCACAGCACGGATGTGCAGCCGACAAATCTGCAGCAGCTGTCTGATGCTATCATGACAGTGTGGACCAAAGTCTCTAAGGAATGTTTCCAGCAAATTGTTGAATCTATGCCACCAAGAATTATGGCAGTTCTGAAGGTAAAACATGTCCAACCCAGTGCTAGCAAGGTATCCTTAATGAAGTGGCTAATGAGCGTGTGAATGCATGGCTTATTACTCTACATACATACTGTGGACATAATGCAGGCTGTGTAATTAAACTGTAATGAATTAACAAATTAAATGGTGTATTAGTAAAAAACAAAAAAAAAGGAAATCACGTTATAGTAACTATAGTGCTTAATCCAAAATGTATTCTTTATTTATGAAAATATACAGTAATAATAATAACAATGAAAAAAAAAAAAAACCTTGATGTTTAAGGAAAAACATTTTATTCTGGATAAAACTGAGCAGCGATAGCTTAGCAGTTAGAGCCTTAAGCTATTGATCGGAAGATCATGAGTTTAAATCCCAGCATCACCATGCTGTCAATGAAGGTGCACCAAGAGGTACAAGCCTTTAACACTAAACTGCTCAGTTTAATCCTGTGTCGATTCCAAGTCATTTTGGATAAAGGCATTAGACTTAGACATGGACTTTAAACTTTAGTTCTGATCTGTGTTTTTTGTTGTTGTTGTTGTTGTTGTTGTTTGTTTTTGTAATAACAAAGACCTGACACGCCTGCTGATTTCACACTCCATTCTCACACAGAAAACAGAGATCTTCTCACCTGAGTGTGTGATCGCGGGCCAAACTAGGCTGCCTCTCCTGCAGCAACTCCAGAATGTTCGGCCGGCGTAGAAAAGCCACGATCTTCTCATTATATGCTGTAACAAACAAAAAAGAGGATTATAGGTACATCGAACTGAATAAATAAAGCACATTAGATATGGGTAGGGGTAGCTCAGTGGTTAAGGCATTGGACTATGGTTCAAAAGATCCCAGGTTCAAACCCAGGTTCAAATGCAGATCCCAGGTTCAAACCTCACAACCACCAAGTTGCCACTGTTGGGCCCTTGAGCAAGGCCCTTAACCCTCAATTGCTCAGATGTAATGAGATAAAAATGTAAGTCGCTCTGGATAAGGGCACCTGCCAAATGCCTAGATGTAGATAGATTTCAGTCCATTATTTGCTATAGTTTTCAACTGAACACCATATACAGTACAAGCATGACTTTTTTCAGCATGTTACTGTACATAACACACTAAATACTCCATGGGTAATATTCACTTTCATTCAATCCGCTTTAATTAAATTTTATTTGCGTAACACTTTTAACAGTAGATATCATCACAAATCAGCTTTAGATTCATAATAATCAAGCCAGGGGTGAGATTATTAAGGAAAACCCTTGAGAAGAACCAGGCACAAAATTGAACCCATTCAAACTGGATTCTTCAAAAATGATGAAATAATAATCACTTACTCAAATAATAATCACTTTTATGCCAAGTGCATAAATAATGGATTTGAAGAGTGCGCTACAGAATCATGGTGTTTATGTAAAAATAAGTACAAATGAATGATTTTCCTGTATTTTATTATTTATTTAACACATGAAGTTAACACATGTCTCGGAGATCCACCAAAGGGTTTATGTTACTACTCTTTGTTATTACTCATTACCTGTCAGGTAATGCATTTTTTTTTTCATACTGATACCTCAAACTCACTTTATTTCACTCCTCCTTCAAAACATACAGTTTTAGTGTCGGTGCAAAGGAGCTACTACTGGTCCATGCCTCAGAGAACAGCCGAGTTGAGCAACAAGCCACGAGAGGTCCGCTTCTTATATGATATCACAACCGTGAAAAAAATCTAACTGGCTTGTTTGAACCTCGGCCAATACAAAAATGGTAAAAAGGACCAAAAATATTTTTCTTATTTCCTCACGCACACTGACAGACCTAAGAATGGCATAAAGTTTTTAATAATACCTTTCTTTTAATATGGGTTTCAATGTTAACAGTGATGACCGACTAAAATAAAATAACATAAAAACTTTCCTCATTTCAACATCAAATTTCAACATAACTAGAAACGTTATATTGAATTTTTCATTAGCTCCTGTATATGCTCCAGCTCCTGCAACTGACAATAAGGGAATAAAAAAGAATGTCATGCTGAACTCCAACTTAATTCTAGCATATGACAAAGATAAATCATTTGCTATGGCATCCACATTCACCAGATTTCCGGCTCAACGGATCCCAAAGGAAATCTCACTTGGAAGAATGGTACTCATTGCATCACCAGTACAGGTCTGGAGGCTCTGCAGGGAAATTGAAGCTGTTCTTATGGCTCATTGTGGACAAAAAAAAAAAAAAAAACTATATTATGACACTGTACTATGGGTTTAAATAATTTGTCACCCATTGTTTTGACACCCATCTGCATTTATATTAACTGTTGGTCTTGACTGTAATTCTGCATAACGTAATATAAGGAGTTAGTGAAATGAAATCCTAAAACATACATAATATAAGAGCTATCTAATTTGATGGAAAAAATATCACTCAACTAGGAACTGTAGTGCACTTCGGCTTCAGTTCATCTGTTATTTTCTGACTTGCTAATGGGTTTTTTTTCCCCCCTGTTTTTTTTATTTTTTATTCCCAAAATGGGAAATCTACTGTAGGTTATGTTACCACATTAAGTTGTAAACTCCTATCTGTTGTTTATCCACATCTCTGCAATTAGTTGTAACATTTATCTGTCTTATTAAAAGTGCTTCATTTGTGCATTAATCCTCTGCTCAAGGGATATTAAGTTCTGAGGGTTGACAGATGGCAGCCTCCTGGAGGGCTATAACACTGCAGACCGTAGCATTTTCTCGAAATTAATACCTTATTTATCTCAGCTAATTACATAACCCTCATGCAGTGAATTGGGTATACTGGAGCACCACGAACACAAATTCTATACTGCATATTTGCTTTGCAAGGAGGAGTAAACATTGTGGTGGCACAGCGGCTTTGCGGTTAGCACTGTCGCTTTGCACCTCCAGGGTCCGGGTTCGATTCCCAAACAAGGAGCATGCATGTTCTCCCCATGCTCGGTGGGTTTCCTCCGATTTCCTCTCACATTCCAAAGACATGCAGATTAGGCTAACTGGCGTTACGTTGGTGAACGAGTGTGTGTGTGTGTGTGTGCACTGTGATGGATTGGCACCCTTTCCAGTGTAGACTCCTGGCAGAGGTTCCAGGCCCCCTGCTACCCTGTATACTGTATACAGGATAAAGTGGTATACTGTAGACGATGAGTCAAACAAAACACATTGTTAGATTTGTAGCCAGTTTTGCAGTGTTGATATTCTGGTAAAAAGCTTATTTTCTCCTCCAAATGACCCAAATGACTGCAGAAAAAGAATAGCATAATGCCGCTCTGAAAAGCTGCAGGTGTCTATTTTCTTTCTCAAGCTGGAGTTAATAAGGCCTTTCCAAAACCGTCAACCATTTAGAGTTACAGCCCAGTTACAGCACTTCCCCAGCGAGGGCGCCTCTTCTCTCTAAAGGAACTCCTCAGGCAAGACATTAGTGAATTTAGCTTTGATATTCCCCATGCACTCGCATCGACAACCCGCATTACACCGAGGAAGCGCCGGATTGCATCTTCCTGCTTGTGAGCTAAATTAGTAGCGTAGAGAGCTCAATGATTTGACAGATTAAATACCAGCGCATGATGTGATCATTATTTCGTCTGAGAATGGGTGAAGTGAATTATTGTAAAGTCTTGTAATATATGACAGAACAAGTTAAAAGAAATTAGTCATTTGCATGGCTAAAGAGAACACTCAAAGCAAAATGCTAAAAATATTATACAGCTTCAGCAGGCTTAACTATGTTTAGACAGTGATCAGAATACCAACATGTACGATTTAATTACCTGTAAATACCTGCCATCGTTTTATTTCTTAGTATTTTATTTTATGAGCCTCTGAACACTATAGCAACACTATACAATTTTCAATTCATTTTAGCGCGATAAAACCTCACTGGTTAGGCAATAATATACAGTAATGTGCAAAAAAAAAAAAAAAAAAAATCTTACACCCCTCATTTCCTTATATTTTGCAGACGTTCATGTACATTAAATGTAGTCTTGGGGAAAAGCTCTTCATGCTGCTTGAAGGACTTTTTTTGGCTCTCATTTTGGCCAGGTTTTGGTTCTGATTTTCATTCCAGCCTCTGTACCTCACCAATCTCAGCAGAATGTTTTTTTTTTGTTTGTTTTTTAAGCCACACGTGAATCATTCAAGCATAAAAACCATCTAACTTAAGACGTGAACCAGTGAGAACCAGGTGCAGATAATGAGAGATGATCAGGGAGGAGATTGGTATGCTGCTGATGCTGAACTGAATGCTGAGTGTTTGGAACAGATGAGAGGGGAAATGAGGCTGCTGCTGAGGTTGTTACTGTACATAAACAACCCAATCTTACATTGTATCTTTAGGCACTTTGCAGCCTGGTGCGGTAAACCATATTCCTGTGTTTGAAGAGGAATAAAGCTCTTTGGGCGATGCTGTTATTGAAAAAAGAAATCAATCAGTAAAATGAATAAATTAATCAAAAAACACATTTATTTCTTAACTTGTTTTCTTGCTTAAAAAAAAAATCTTTAAATGTATTATGCTTTTTTTTTTTAAATGAAGCTTTTTTCATACCCAAGTATGTAACCTTTTCACAAAAATAAGGCACAAAAGTAGCAAACGAGCGAAACGCAACATGAGGTATACAGAGTAAAAAGAAAGAAAAGGGATGCTGAGTGAAAAGGAAGGTCATTAAATGAGATGCAAGAGGAGAGCAGCAGCTGCAAGGAGAATGAAGCAAAGCACTCGGAAATCTTGCAGCCACAGCATTAAAGTACCTGCCAACTATGAAGGGAAACATGTATGTAGTTTTCTAAGAAGCCGGATTTAACAATGTGAGGAAACATAAGGATGCATAAGAGCATGAAAAATAAGCAAGAGCTGTGAAATACTATGAAATACTAATGCCAGAGCAAGAACTGCATTAGTATTTCATAGAAGACTTGGAAACTAATGAAGCACAGAAGTCATATTTGCAGGTCACTTTCTGACTGTCAGTAAGAAGTGTGTAGCAGGGATCTTCAAATGTTTGTTCGAAGCAAAAGGCAACATCAGATTGCAAAATATTAAATAATTTAGCCATCCCATCTTCTTTCTTCAATGTAAGACTGAAGCCCCTTTTCCATATTCCCAAACTGCTGGTGTGAACACGTTGATTTGTCTGGAATGGAAATCAATCAACTCTAAGAATTTGCTATGTATTAGTTATGATATGTATGTACAGGAGGTATGAACTTGCTGCTCACAATAAATCACCATATGTGTTGTAGCAATCTATTACAGCATACTACTGTATTAACCTAGAAATAAAACCTTTATTAGTTTGGATTTTGCCATTTAGCCAAATCAGGGATGTCACAAACTCTTTGATTCGTTATGAAGAGGCACAAACTAACTACGGAGTCTACAATCCACTTTCGATCTGCTACAACGTGACTAAAACTTTCCATGCTACGGCCGCCGAGTGGCGCAGTGGTAAAGTGCTTGCCCTATCGCCAGTTCGATTGGCTGAGCTCTCTCGGAGGGGAGGGATGAGAGGTACTTAGTGCTCGCACATTAATCACGGCTCTACAGCCAATCAGGGGATCTGTGAGCTCGTGCAAGCGGAAGGAGCGGATAGCGCCGTCCTCCGAGTGTGTTACGGCGCCCCCAACAGTGCGTGAGCGAGCAGTTCAAAAAGATGCGGTCGGCTCCGTCACATGGTCGGAGGAAACACGTGATAGTCTTCGGCCCTCCCGGCTGAGTGGTAGTAGTAGCCTTAATGTGGGAGCCCCCTAGTGACGGGGAGGAATTGGACACGACTAAATTAGGGAGAAAATTGCAGAACCCCAAAAAAAAATTCCAGCCTGTAGTAGGTCTTCCAAGTTGGTAACAGTCATAACATTTACATTAATGTGTAAAATGAGGCTTGCAGCAGAAATTAGTTACATTTTTACATTAGAAACTATGACACTGACCTAAGGGCACTGGGTCATTCTGGTACTGGCTCCTGATGGCAGCTACAAGGCTGTTGCCAGGCCTGGCAGAGAGTGACGCACCTCGGCTACGAGAGACGTCAGACGCCTGTGGAAAGTGCAGAGACACGCAGCCGCTCACATAAACATAAATATAAATATAAATAAAAATAAATTTTCAGGATGCTTTTTTTTGTGCCATTTCTGACAGCCTTTTAATAGGTCAAAAAACTTCAGGAGAAACACTAGTCTCGAAGCTTTCCTAATATAAAGTACAATCCTTCGGTTTCCTCCCTAATACAGGGGATAATAATTCAACCACTCCATTCCAATATTCCCAATATTCCAACATTTGCACAATCGCTCTTAATTCTGTTTAACTAAAGGTGAATGATCTATTTTACTGTTTGTCTCTCTCACACTGTGTCTCTGTGTCTATGACTGTATAGGATGAGTGTTCGCCCACCTCTCCAGCACTGTAGCTGCGTAGTCTGTGTAGTTGGTGCCTATGTGTGAGGTGATTAGGAAAGCATCCGTTCTGAAGGGGCATTCTAGGATCGATGAAGGTGGTGGCTCGGCTGTTGTGGTCCACAAAAAATGACTGCGACAGAGAGAAGAACACAATGAAATTGATACTTTGGAGTAATTTAATTATATTGCATAACAAAAAAAAAAAAAAAAACAAGAAAACTGATGCAATTTCCTGGCAAAGGATGAACACAAATGTTTCACATAGCAGGTCTGCATCAAGCAACAAGAACTACTGAAATTGCTCGGAATAAGTTAAAGAAATGTCTAACATTGTTAAAAACCTGGAAGGACTGAGGAGCTGAACCATCAACTTCACTGAAAAGAATTGTGATAGAAGATCACTTAAATGCTCGGTGAAGATGCATTGCAAAAAATTCAACAGTAGTGATCACAGCTATATTAAACACATTAATTGCCCTGCACATTGCACTCTGTAATCAAAGCTAAAAGCGGTTCAACAAAATCTTAGAGGTGTGCTGCTTGGGGTTTTTTTCGGCATGATAATGAAAGGAGCCGTAGTTCTGATTTTGTGGAAAGGCTCACCTTGCCCTGTGGATCTACTTTGATCTCCCAGCCTCTTGGCAACTCCAGCTGTGTGTCTGCAAACTTGTTAAAGAAAGTGACAAGGTCGCGGTTATGTTGGTAGCGTTCAAAGTTGCGAGCGTCTCGTCGGATTTTCAGCACCATGTGCTTGAGGCAGTTGCTGTTGGTGAACATCCGGTACGCCGCCTGCAAATGAGCCAGATTAACAGCATGGGAAATGTGGCTGTGTGTAAACTACTGTACATAGGATGAGGTCTGTCATCAACAGAATAATATACAGTGGGGGAAAATAATTATTTGATTCATTGTAGATTTTGTAAGTTTGCCCACTTATAAAGAAATGAATGGTCTATAATTCTTTATCATAGGTTTACTTTTAAGGATATCAGTTAAAAATCCAGATAAAACACATTACATAAACGATATAAACTGAGGTGCATTTCAGTGAGTAAAATTTGATCCCTTACCAACCAACAACAGAAACTGCAGATTAGTTATGTGCTCATGTGGTAACAGATAAATTTATATAGGTAGACCTAACAACAACTCATTATGTGCATAAAAGCCACCTGTCCACAGAATCTCTATCTTCTATACAAACCTATACAAAAGAGCTGTCAAAGGACATTAGGGACTGTAGACCTGTACAAGGCTGGACTGGGCTATAAAAGTATCATCTTGAAGCTTGGTGAAAAGGAAACAACTGTTGAAGTGTGTATTTAAAAAAATGGAAGAAATTAAAAGTAACAGTTTTACAATAAGCCATTGGTTTCCCAAAACCATTGGTTACACAATTGGTCTGAAAGCCTTCAGCACTGCAGACAGTCCTGTACATGTGCCTTCTTGAGGATGGGGACACCCTCAAGAAGGCACATGTACAGGACTGTCTAAAGTTTGCCAATGAGCAGAGAAGGATTGGGAGAAAATGCTGTGGTCAAAATTGAGCTCTTTGGAATCATCTCGACTTGCTGTGCTTGAAGGAAGAAAAATGCTGACTAGGGCACTACGAACACCAACCCTACAGACAGGCACGAATTGAGAGGACAATGGACAGGTCCATCTATTCCTGGATGAGAACCCCCTGAAGATGAGTCGTGGATGGTCTTCCACCATGACAATGAAAACAAAGCAGTGGCTCAAGAAGATGAAGCACATAAAGGTCATCAAGTGGTCCTGCCAGTCTCCAGATCTTAATCCTATAGGTAATTTATGGAGGGAGCTGAAAGTTTGAGTTGCCAAGCGACTGGCAAAAAGCCTTAAGGATTTAGAGAAGATCTGTAGAGAATTGTGCACCAAACTCCCACCTGAGATGTGTGCAGACCTGGTAACCAACTACAAGAAACGTCTAACCTCTGCGCTTGCCAACAAGAGTTGGATATTCTGTATTAAAAAATGATAAACCCTTCATTTCTTTGTTTTTAAACAAAATGTACAGGGGACCAAATCATTATTTTCCCCACTGTATATACTACACATTCAGTTTTCATGCGTTAAGCCAAAGCTGTAACCCTGGGAAAGAATATACATAATGCGGTCACGCTGCCCGAAACAAAGCACTTGGTTGTTGGAAACCCCATGACTGGTGGTTATTACACTGTTTTTAGTAAGCAATTGCTCAGACCAACAAGAAAAATCATGAATTAACAAATAAATATATAACAGCTAACCACAGGCACAGACTTGGAAGATTAATGATAGTACTGTACAATCCTGTGAGAAGAGCAGTGCAATGAACCAGTCACTGGCCCCCATGTCCAAGTCTTAACATCCAAGTCCAATAAATAAATAAATAAAATAATACAGAAAACAAATTATTTATGTAAAATGTTTAAACCACATGCAACTTTGCAGAAATAATTCCTAGTCAAAGTCTGAGTCTCGTACGCTCAAACCCAGTTAGGTTTTCTAGTTATAAATAAAGAAGCCAGATACAAGTTAGAATCGATACCAGCATATCAAATCAGCAATAAAAGTCAAGGACTAGAGTATGAGGTAAGGGTCAAATTGATAGTTTATGTTTTATTTCCTACCTTGTGCACCACAAATAACAAAGCTAGTATTCTATGTCTCTATCCACTGTCTCTGTCTGTCACCTCGGGAGACCTAATCAATACGTCTCAGCTCTAATAATAGATGATCAAACAGCATTCACTTTCACCTGAAACACAATGCTTGTGCTAACATATCGCTCTCCTATGCCCACTTTCGTTTTCCACTGAACACACAGCAACGTCTGTATAGTATAAGGCAGCATGTTGGCGTAGTGGTTAGCACTGTGACCTCGCCCCTCCAGGGTCAGGTTCTTCAGTATCCACCCAGAGTCCAAAAGGTTCAGGGTAGGCTTACTGTATTGTGTGAGTGTGTATATCTCCCAAGGTCGGTTAAGGAGGAGGGTTAAAAGGTTGATTTTAGACACCTCCATTCGTAAAAATCAAAAGGAGACATAAATCAATGGAAGGTGAAAGAATCATTGACAATAATGGGAAAAGTGCTCATGGATAAGAAATAAAACAATACAAATCTGTGTGTAGTTTCACCACAACCAAGGCTAAAACGTCCACTTTACAATTTTTTTTAATTGTGCACACTATTATTTTTGCTGTTAAAATTCCTGAAAGCTGACTACTTTATAACTTCTTATACAAAAAACAACAATAGCACCGGCAATAGAGGCAAGCAAAATGGCTCAACAGTATGCTGCAGTTAGGATGGGGATGGATACGGCTGATTTCTTTTTAGCCCATACTATAGTTTCCAACATTGTAGTGATGACAACTGTGTTAACTGATTTTTTCCATCTTTTTCTTTTTTACAACCCTGATTCTCATCCACGTAACACCACCACCAAATTTAGGCAGTTTTGTAAAACCTTGAGCAGGGGTCGGATATTGCGGAAACGGCCACTGATACAATGGATATATCTCATTGGATTGAAGTATTCGTCGTCGGATGTGCATTATGGCATGTGGACGAACCATAACCCTCCCTTACCTTTTAAAACGTGCTTTGCACATTCATGACACACAATCGGCAGTTAACATGTGCAAGTGAAGAACAATGCAGTATAGAGTATAATAAACATTATTGATATACTTAATCACTCATCCTTTCCCTTAATGCCCCTAGAGAAGAAACTACTATCGACTAATCAAACATTGTTCCAATTAAAGCACAATTTACACAAAAGGACAACCGACAGAAATGTGTGTTAGCATTTGCCTGCATGTCCAGTACAGTAAGAGCTGTCTAATACCAAGCCCAGTCATGATCGAGAGTACTTTATTAACCCCAAAGGAAAATTATATAATGGATGAATCTTTGCTCATCACGCTTTCTGCTTGGAGGAAACTCTGCATAATGGACTTGAAACACTTAAACCCATTAGGACATACGACTGTAGCTGCCGATTGGTGCGTCAGCGTGTTCCTACAGTATAATCATGCACATACTGTATCATGCCTGCAGTGAGACTGTATGCTGTAAAGCTCAACACTAATAGTACTATTGTCAGAGCCTTTGGCTATTGCTAGGTTTTAGAATTACACAAATCACTATCACACCATATACCAAATGTCCCCTTTAATCCTTACATAATTGGCGTGGAGGACGGTGAAAAATTCTGGGTGAGTCACAAACTTGACTGCTGGACTTTGCAGCAGCAGAGTTATCTTCTGACTGCTCACTGGGGAGGATGGGCCTTCTCTTCTTGAATCTAAAAAAAGAACGAAAAAAAAAAAAAACACAGTCCCTTAAAAAAAAAAAAAAAAAATCATAAGCTATTTTTAATGGAACACACAGCGATGAATGTAGTCACATGTCCCTGACCATGTTGACTTGAGAAAACTGAGAAACAAAGCTGTGAAAAATGTCAAAAAGATGCCTAGAAATAACCTCAGGTACATTAGATACTGTATGTAAATGTTAGTATAGCAGGAGAATTCTATAAAAGTCATATTTTATAGAAACTAACATTATATTGTCGGTTTGATATTTTGATTAAATTTGCATTTAGTCTACAATCCAGTTTTGTATGTAATGTGTTGTTCACATAATGTACACTTATCATCAGCTTTAATAGAAACACTTCTACACCGGAACATCTATGCAGTTATCTAATCAGGCAGTCAGGTGGAGGCTCTACACTGCATAAAATCGAGCAGATACAGGCCTGGAGGCTTCAGGTACAGTAATAACCACATCATATATAAAATTGAAGATGATGTGTGATCTCTGTGACTTTGACCGTGACATACAGTAGATTTAAATGCCAGATGGCCTGTTTGGAGGATTTCAGAATTCCAGAACTGCTCATCTCCTTTATGTCTAATATACATGCAACTATTGTGTAATCATGTAATAATGCATTATTAATAGGAGAAATTTGTTTAAAATGTCCAGAGGAGTTTGAGCTTCCAGGAAGCATCTAATAACTTACAGTATATAATTATTTTTTACAGCTGTGGTGAGCAGAAAAGCATCATGGCATGCACAAAACATTGATGGGCTGAAACAGGAGTAGCTCAGGAGTTAAGACATTGGACTACAGATTGGAAGGTCTCAGGTTCAAACCTCACCACATTGAGCCCTTGATCAAGACCCTTAACTGCTCAGATGTATCCAGTCACTCTGGATAAGGGCGTCTGCCAAATGCCGTAAATGTAAACAGCAGAAGGACTCAGTGAAGAACTGAAAAAAATCACCCGGTATATACTGTAAATGTGCAGTGGACCATGTGGCTCTATTGAAGTGGACAGTCAATGTACAGTATGTATTTTAATATCCATTGTGTCCTGCTTTAATAAATCTACACAACAAAATCTCTAGCCAGAGAGTCGGAATGTAGAGAAACAGAATATTTTCTGGCCAACATGAAAATGCCTTATGAGGAATTGTGGTACCAGCAGGCTGAGACGGGCCGTCACTCTCGGTCTCTGTGCTGCTGGTGCTCTCCGGCCTTTGGCTTCTGACATCATCATCCGTAGCCATGGTCCTTTGGATGTTCTGATACCTGAGCAGCGAAGGCAAAGCCAGAAAGGCAGAAATATTCATGCAGGATTTGCATAACAACAAAAATAAATATAAAAATAAATAATTAAATAACCGGAGAGCACACTAATATGTTACCGTAAGTGCAGAATTTCTGACAGATATTAAAATTATACAACAGCGTCTCTGGGCTTACAAATAGGTAATCCATTTATTGTGTTATGCCCATTAAGGAACAACTAAATGATGGCTCTAAATGACATTAGGAAAAAAACTTCTCACTATCTCTCCATCACTAGCAGCACCTCTGACACGAACAGCAGAAAAAAAACAGCTTCAAGATCAGATTTCGCAATCAATTCATAAACTGTGCATTCACAGCTATGCACTGTAGATGGCAGTATAACATGCAGAGCTACAGATCGTTCATTGAAACCTGCTGGTATTTTGCTGGTATCGCCCTGATGTGTTAATCATGCAGAAAACATTTGCAGTTTATGATTATGGACAACTCGTGTTTTGGAATATAACAAACAGGAAAAAAAAACAAACAAAAAAAAACAGATACCAACCAATATTGGGCAAAAATCAATAATTTGAAATATAATTAAACATATGTAATTTTTCTTCATTCGATACTCAACCCTGCCAAAAAACTAACTAACTATACAGTATATACACATACATATACTGTGTATAATACAAGCGGCTTAAGACGTTTTTACATAAACCTAAAACATATACATCATTACTTTGCTACATATGGATAACTTTGCAGGTTGGGGTAGCTGTAAATTATTCAATGCAAATAAATGAATAAATAAATAAATAAGAAAGAAAGAATAATGTAAAGATCTATACTAGGGAAATAGAATGAGGTCACATTAATTAATGTTAATGACCTGCACTATGTGTTATGGAGGGGAATAATAGAATTTTAATATAAATGGAAAAGGGTTTTCAATTTCATCCACAACAGTGTGGTGCAGCAAACCTCCACTGGAAAATGTAGGAGCCACACGTCATTTCACTTCTTTAATCAATCGATCTTGGTCCTGCTTGGCTGTACAAAACCCTGCAGCTACACCGGTGCACATTCTTCTGTCCTACACCTACCGAAATCCTACACACCAATGATGAAAGCTTTCCAGTCCTGCTACTTTTCCCTCTCTTTCTCTCCCTGAAAGTACCTCCTGTTGAGTTGCTCCATGTGCTGGATGGAGTTGGATCGGCGCATGCTGGGACATTTTGGTGCATGGCTGGGTCTTTGCCATGTGGTGGTACGATTTACATGGTCGACATAGAAGACACGGCCATGACTGTCTATCCTGGCCTCCCAGTCTGAGAACACAGAGGGAGAGAGGGGGAACAGAGTTAAACATATGAAATAACACACAGAAAAAACTTTAGGTTTATATATGGCTAATCCCTAATCTTTAATAGCAGACTTACAGTACGCTCATTGTGAAGTTAAAATAAAAGCAATACACTAACAACAATGTAATCTTATGTGTACTAAGACACCACAAATGCTTGACATGAATTTGAAATCCCAGTAACACAACATGCAAAAATCACTTTACTTGGTGTCACTTTATTTTGGCTTGCTACTTCAAGATAATCATTATTTCAAAAATCAGATTATTTTTATAAAGTTACTCATATTCAGGTAGTCCCCTACTTACAAACAAGTTGCATTCCAGGAGCAGGTTCGCAAGTCAGATTTGTTTGTAAGTCCGGCAATGTGGGTCTTATACGCGTTTGACACGAATATAAAATATATAAAACAACATTATCCTTAACTAAATCTGTCCCCTTTGTCTCTGCGCCTTTAAATCATGAGGGGAATCCCGGGTGCCAACCTACCTATAAGAGACTCCAAGGATTCGTTCCACAACCCAAAAATATTCATATCAAAATTGATAGAAAATCTAAAGTAAAAATACAATTAATTAACCTGCTCTTTAGGTTTAGGAATCACCCCCGACAAGAGAGGAAGAGATGGAGGAGGTTATTGTGGGTTATTGGTTTCTGTGTAGAGCGATTTTTTACACACGAACTGTGACTGCGAACTGTGTTTTGTTGAGGATTTTCTAAAATTAGGATTATTAACCATCAGGACAGCTTTACAGGACAGATGTTTTCTCTTAATGTGTTTCCAGACTAATTCATTAAAACCGGTGAGGCTGACTTATTTCTCCCGCACCCCCACACACACACACAATATACCAGGCTTTAGACATGTTATACTTTCACGTACACACTGAAAAAACTTTGTATAATCATACATGTTGGTTTCTGGTGCTATGCCGTGTCTATTTTTGTACAATAACCGGTGAGATCTATGGATCTATGAAATGTTTGTTCATATTTGCGGAAATTCGTAACTCGAATGTTTGTAAGTTGTGGACTCCCTGTAATAAATTTAATATTCTATTTCGTTGTATACAAATCTCACCTATTTCTCATTATTTCAACTTCAGAATCCATCAATATGACTAATTTACTTTATTTTAGTTTGCAGTAACAATGCTCTTGTATTCCTTATGGTGCTTTCTAGATTTTAAATAAGCTCAAACGTGCTTTTAGTGGAATCCAGTTGACATTTATACATCTAATTAGTAAGTCTCTCCCAGGGGTTCATGCACGGTCAAGGTTTTGATTCCTAACATTTAAATGAACATATTTCCATAATGGTCAATTATTTCATAGCAATTGTATATGTTATAATTGTATAATAAAATAACAAGTCAAAGATTTAATATGCCAAAAGAATAAGTTACTACAATGAGTTACTACTACCTGTCTTGAAATAATACGGGACTGAGTTAAAATATGGGCATACTATATGTAGTATCCTGAAATAATGAGTTATCACTTCAAAATAATGAGATCAGAACATTTTAAACAATGAAAGATCAGGGAACTCACACAGAAAGAGCACCATGCCATCTTTCTATGGGGAAAAAACACTCACACACTGACTGGGTGATGGTTGTAAATAAAGTGATAAGCATATTCAGTAGCACGCCCCGGCACAGAGGAGAGAGTGTTCAAGCTCTGATTTATCTCTCGAACCAGGCAAACACTCTGTCACACTGTCAGCTGGTTATGAGTACGTTTGAACAGCGTCGCTCTGGAGACAGCAACACCCACTGTAGGCTAATCAGTTCTCCCAAACCGCAATACACACGGAATGGCCATGCTCTAAAGCTGGCACGTGATCTCGGCTTATCAGGGGAAATAAATTCAGGGAAAAGTGTAGTCTTGTACTCATAAATCTCCTAGAGGTGGCAACTACTGACTAACACAACATGAGTGTTAAAATACCCTCCAGTCATGATCTGGACCAGAATCTAAAAGCCATATATCTTTAATGGTTAGTCTTTAGTCAGCTGTGGGTTGTAGATAGCAGAGCGGTGGAACTGCAAACTGTAACTACAGTCAGACCACAAAAACACACTGTTCTGCGAAGTGTCTTACAAGCTCGAACATTTTTTTCCCCAGCTATTTCAGACACCTGCTGTTTGCTCTCCTGCACTCTTTTCCTTCCATATTAATCACCTCTCACCTTCTCTCCTACCCCCCATCTATCTCCATCCTCTCTGTCTTTAATCTTAAGCGCAGGAGGAGCCAATGTTTTGGAGTGCATGGGGAGGTCTGAGCCATATGTTTGAATTTAGCCCAGTGATGCATTGCCAACAAATAATTCAAAATAGGCACAGAGAGCTTAGGAAAAAAAAGAGAGAGAGAGAGAGAGAGAGAAAAAAAAGCCATTATAGTGCCGAACACTGCAGTCACGTGAGGCGTAGAGGAAGCAATTCAGCATATGGGCTGAAAGCTTAGGGATTACTTAGCTGGTGCAGTGAAGAGATGACAAAGCAAAGGATAGAGGAATTATGACTCCATGTAATAGTCTAATACAGCCAGGCACCTCGAAGAATCCTGAACATCTCCATCCTCCTGTAAAGGAATCCTTAACACATCATTCTTACAGTAATGAATCCGTTTCGATAATTTGGTATCTTGGTCCGGCATTACAGGTTACACTAGGGGTCGGGTTGCCACCTTGTCATTCACCTTGTCAGGCATTTTGAGAAAACACCAGTGAGCCTAATCTGCATGTTATCGGACTCTGGGAGGAAAGCGGAGTATCCGGAAGAAACCCACCAAGCACAGGAAGACCACGAGTCTGAAATCTAGGTCCTGTTGGTCCTGTAGGTCCATGTGCTAACCACTACACCACTGCGCCACCCATCTGTATAATGGAATTTCACTAATAGAAAAAAAAAATACAGTATGTTAATGATCTTAATCGGCACTGCTGATAAGGCTAACGTGTGTATTCCCTACAATGGATTGGCACCCTGTCCAGGGTATACCCTGCCTCGTTTCTTGTCAAGTCAAGTCAAGTCAATTTTATTTATATAGCGCTTTTAACAATTGACAATTGACGCAGCGGTAAAAGCGCTCGCCCTATCATCCGGAGATCGCTAGTTCGAATCTCGGGTGGTGCTGTAACCTCTCGCAGCCGGAGGTCTAGAGAGAGCTGATTGGCCGAGCTCTCTCAGAGGGGAGGGATGAGAGGTACATAGTGCTCCCACATTAATCACGGCTCTACAGCCAGTCAGGGGCGTCTGTGAGCTCGCGCAAAAGAGGGAGCGGATAGCGCTGTCCTCCGAGTGTGTTACGCCGCCCCCAATGGTGCGCGAGCGAGCAGTTCGAAAAGATGAGGTCGGCTGGCGTCACGTGGTTCGGAGGAAACACGTGATAGTCTTCGGCCCTCCCGGCTGAGTGGTAGTAGTAGCCTTAATGTGGGCGCCCCCTAGTGACGGGGAGGAATTGGACACGACTAAATTAGGGAGAAAATCGGGGAAAAATCCACAAAAAAAAAAAAATAAAAACACTGTCGCAAAGAAGCTTTACACAATAAAAAGAAGTAAGTTTGTATGCAATGAGTATGAATCAAAATGATATTTTGATGAATTGAATGATGATTGATTCTTGTCTACTTGGACAAGCTCCAGGCCCCCTGCGATCCTGTATACAGGATAAAGCTGTATAGACAGATATGAGATTGACGAATCACAAGGAAAGTTAGTTATCATTATACCAGCTTCAAACAGTCATTCCCTTTCCAGCATATTTTCCAATGCCACGTTATAATAAGTCAAAGCGCAGCCTGTTATGTTACTGAGAAAAAAAATATTCCAGCCAAGTTCCTTTCCATCTTCATCACATCAGTGATTATACATTTTTCTTACTCAAATAACAACACATTTAGATTACCTGCAGTTCCCGCCATGCAGGTTCCTTTAAATGAGTTGATAGTATACAGCAGAAACAATAACGGGAATTATAAAACAGGAAGTGATGGTTCACTGCTTAAGGTTTTGGGCTCCGGCTTGGAAGTTAGATGTAATTTGAACAAGGCTCTTGACTCTCAACTTCTCAGTTGTATCCTGTCTCAACTCTAAGTCACTTTGGATAAATGCTGGTATTAAAAAAAATATCAACACCTTCTGACCAATCAGAATATAGAATTCATACAGAAATCCTGTGGTATAATAGGTTGTTAATCCCAAATGACTGCGCTAACCACATACTAAACAAGAGAATGAGACAAAGAGACTTTTAAAATTTGCTCTTACCCTGAGCAATCATGAGTGATTAGTCCTGATTCGGTTACTTTCCTTATTAGGAATGCTATACTGTAGTTTAATAGGGACAAGTGCCTGGGGTAGCACTTGGCATAGTGCATGTGGTTGGCACAGTGTCCTCTTGAAGTGCCGCCCCCCCGTCCCACCGAGGAAAAGGATTTATAGGGCGATCTATTTTTAGCATATTGGACGTGCTCCCGTTTAACGAGAAAATCCAAAGCTCAGCACTGTTCCCAACGGCTTTTTAAAAAAATTATTTATTATTACCAGTGTCCAATCTGCTGAGACACAGACGTGAAATCTGCAGAAATGAGAGCATTTGAGAGAGGAACAGTTCTCTCTGTTTAGAGCACCGGGGCTTGACTTACTTCAAATGCACTGCGGGCACTTGACATGGAGAGGGGCATTTTACAGAAAGAGGATGTTATTAAATATCAATAGCGCACGGTATAAAAGGAATATGACTCATGGATTCTCTGGAGGGACCAAAACCTGCAGTTTAATATTTCCTATGCTTATCCTGGCAGAGTGCCAATTGCACTTTGCATTGAGCCATACTGATGAATGATACATGGTTTGTAAGTGTGATGTATGACCCTGCAAGCTAATGCAAGCCGCATTCATTTCCTTTCCGCTCAAAGCACTTCTGGCAGTAGGACTGCATGGTGGAAATTCTAATCAGTATCCTAAATTATGTTTTAGGACAGTCGCTTGATGGTTTGTCATGTCGGAAATGACTTGACTACATACGTGAGTTCAACTCCGTGTAAATCTCTTCATCCCTGAAGAGAGGAGATGGATTGTACTTTTGGAGCCTTGAAGGTTAAACTGATGTTCAGAGTACGTCCCAGAAAAGGCCATGCCACTCAGGATTTATATCAACAAAGGACTTTAATACATGCAATTAAACTCCTTACACTGTTTCCACGTGTTATGCCATGTCTTTGCACCATGTATTAGTTTAAAAAAAACAAATTGAGGCTACAATTATTGGTGGGACGCTCATCAATTCTAGTCGATTTCCTGCGCATTTCAAACGAGCGATTATGAAAAAACAGCAATTGATTCGATTCATCAAAAATTCCAAAAACACACCATGATTCATGTTTTCGTTGTGCTGTTTTTGTATAGCGGAGACATATACTGTAATGCTGATAACTGCCTGCTCACAACATGGTTATGTAAAACGGCAGATGATGTATCCCAAGGTGTTCTGTTAAACAATTTTCTTGGAAGAAGTCTCCTCCCGAACGTGGGCATACTTTGATTTTAGGAAAAATTATAAAAGTAATCCACCATAGGAAAAAAAGAAGAAAAAAAAAAACCTTAACATGAAATGCATGATGTGCAAAATCTGTCACGAGGAGTATGAGTACAATGGGAAATACGAGCTAGCCTACAATAACAATGTGCTTCTGCTTTGACAGCTGTGTCATGTTTGTAATGTTAATTTATTCAGTAACAGACGCTTAGGAGAGTAATCCTGGTTGATGTACGTTTGTGTAATGCACTATGGGTTTAGTAACAGTAAACAGTGGTGGGAATGATTTTCAGGGAAAAAAAACAAGTGAAAGAAGTGTCGTACTGTGTGTGCAAACCGATTGTTAATCGATAATGGATTGGTTGATTTAAACTGATGATCGATTATGGAATGGTTTCCGACTACCAAAACTAGTTAAAATATATTTAAACAAGTTGCTCTATTATTAGTTAAACACATATGAGCATGGGGTTTTACAAAAAAATTCTGTATATGATCGTAATTGTGAATGGGGAAAAACACTCGTCTATAGGGAACAGGGCTAGTCTACTAGTAATATTTTACACTCTTAGATGTATGTACACACCAAAACTAACCATGTTGTGATTCAACCTTGGCATTTCTTAATATAGTAGTATATTAACTAGTATATAAATTATAATATAATAATAGTAGATTCCAAGGAAATTTAATTTATGATCAACTGCACATGTACCGAATGAGCTCAGTTTCGGGAGCATGTTCGTAAGTCTGGTTTGTTCTTAAGTCTCAGCGAGTCTTATACACCTCTGACAGGAATATACAATGTAAAGCATACCAATTGAATTGACTAAATCTCTGTCCCCTTTCCCCACACTGTAATCGTGTGGCCAAAAACCGTAACCACGCCTAAGGAAATGAATCTCACATTAATCTCATGACACATGTAACAGTGTTGTCTCTGTGCCTTTAAATCGCGGGAGGAATCCCGAACACTATTTTGTCTCAAAGATGTTTTCCATTGTATTGGACTGTGTACTCTGTTTTGTTGAGGATTTTCCGAAATTAGGATTATTCACCATCGGGACATCTATACAGGACAGCCATTGTCTGTCATTGTGCTCCGGGACTGATTTACTGAAACCGGTGAGGCTGTCTCATTTCTCCCGCACAGGCACACATACAATATACTGACTTTGGAAATTTTATACTGAAAATATTGTATATAACTGTATATATTGGTATCTGCTGCAATGCAGTGTCTAATTTTTGTACACTACACGTGAGCTACTTCCGTGATTTCTTCTGTTCTACAAATGTTCTCGGTCTGTTCGTATCTGCGGAAATTTGTAACCCTAATGTTCGTAAGTCGGGGTCTACCTGTAATTAAGCTCTTTTTAGTAAATTATCTAATGGAAATGTTAATATTCATATTGTTGAGTTTTTTTTTTCCTTATTTAAGGCATTTTATCAACTTGCTAGTTGATCAAATAATTCAGTACTTTGTTTGGTCTTTGTAGTTCCCAGTTGCCTAGCAACAATGTTCGTATTAATTTCACCACTTAAACAATGAGCCAATTGAGTGTTTACTTTCTTTCTGAAAGCGCAAACTCATAAGATCTACCAACAGATTGCACACTGTGGGACAAACAAGCACACACAAACACACATAACCACGGCGCTCAGATGTAAACGAAGGAAAAAGGGCAGGGAGTGGTGGAGGTTAGCTTACTTGGAGGCAATGAGTCATCAACACTGGGGTAATGGTGGGAGGTGGGCTGCATAGCAGGAAGTTGACTGAATGGACGGTGACTAGCTCCTACAAACGCGATGAAAATGAAAAATGGAGATTCACTATTCACAATCTAAAAGACATGGATAATCATGAAGGAAAATAAAAAAAACATGAAATGAGAAAACAATGAAAGTCCTTGCATGATGAGAAACATAATGAAAAACATTAATGTGAGAATACTGTCTGGTTCCGACTGTTCTGAGGGTATACTGGGTAATATATCCTTTGGGTGTTTGTCTCAGAAATTCTAATTATTTCAGCTTGAAACAAAGCCATTGTTTGAAGAATCCCTCCGTGAAAAATGCATGTAGTCAACAGTCTCTCTGAGAAGGATTTTATCCTCATATAGTTCAAAGTAAATTCTGCTGCTTATTGATATCTGCTTGATATCAATTTGCAGTAAAGTGTTCTCAACGGTTTTAGCGATGAAAATGGCTTTCCTGTGACTTTTGAAGTAAATGGCTCAAAGAGAAACATCTCAAAAGGGGAAAAAAATTGAAAAAACAAGATTGAATATTAAGAAGACTATGAGATCCATCCCACCCGGAGAGCATGGCCAATTTTGCTCTCTGGACACCCAGCAACTGATGGCTGCCGCATTGTTGGAAGTTCCTTACATATAGCACTAAATTTACATACAGCACCAACATCTACAGTATGTGCATGCTTAATAAAGTGCATTGAGTGCAAACAAACTCTAAAACCCTAAGAACAGTCCACTACCCAAACAATATCTTCTCAGGAGTGATCCTTTGGTCATCTTTCAGTGGTGGATCAAACAGCGAGTGAGGGGCTGACCAAAAGTGCATAGCACAAAAACCAATCAGTAAATCTAGATCATTAAAATGCCCCCACATGAGCGTATAGTCTATTGAAATCATATCAAACTGGAGTAGTTCGATGGCTTTGGAGATCGATTTCATTTCTAGTTCAACAGCAAAAGTTTTAAAGACATTTCCTGGCGATATGAAAATCTTGGCATTACAGAACAACTCAGGATCAGTTTCTCCAATATCAGGACATACAGTACCAGACATGTTGGAAAAGTCAAAGGACTTAAGCAGTATTTGTGAGTCATGAAGAACTTGCCAATATGCTATCTACCGCCCACTGGGCCGGTGTGCAAAACACTTAACCCTCAAATGGTCTAGAAGCACAGCAGGATGATGATTGAGCCTGTCTCTGACCCTTTCCCCTGTCCAGTAGGACAAAGCATTATTAGTCCTTGTGGTAATTCTGCTTTCAAGACTTATTGATTTGATCTCCTTTTGGTCTTGGTGAGCTACTGGGAAAAAAGAGTAGATGTCACGTCAGTGGTCAACAGTTATTGGCAGACATTCAGTGGTGTGGAAATCAACAGACTGCAGAAATGTCAATCTAAATCTCTGTAAATCTGGGAAAGTGACAATGATCTTTCTATCACTGAAGGGCAAATCCCAGGTCAGGGATCAATTTATTTGGTCAATTGGTTGTTATTATTTTGGCAGTTTTTTCAGGCAACTTAAAATCAATCATCTGTGATGGCAACAACTGAGGCCACATTTTGACATTCATTTGACAATCAATACCCAGCTATATATTTTTCTGAAATAGGAGTAAAGTCAAATTTTTCCCACCTGGCGACCCAACACTGGGACCAGCCACTGGAGACTGAGCGTGACCTCCATCGTTTTGCTCCTCCGTCCACTGGGTGGAAGCATCTCCCAACTCCCTTGAATCTGGGCTCTGTCCTGAGTCCGTTATCGACTCAAAGGCACTGTTCTCCTCCTCTTCCTCCTGCGAGGAAAATACGGTGCTCTCTGAAAGACGGGTGCTGTCCACAGATGATAGCCGTGTGTGGCTACAGAAGCGGTTTCGTCCCTCGTGACCTGAGTTGCTGTAACAGGAGGTGCTGTAACATGATGTGCTGTAGCACGAGGTGCTGTAGCAGGAGGTGTCACACAGCTCACACTCGCTCTCCCTGTGAACCCGGTGGCCTCCTCCGCCGCTTTCAGTCTCCACATCTTCACTCTCGAGACGTGAGCGGGTCTCACCATCCAAGAGCTGGTTGAGCTCAGAGAGCCGTTCGATGGAGAGGCATGAAGGCAGAATCCTCTGACAGCAGGGTCTAAGACATTCTGGGACTACTGATGGAGACCGAGTCTCACTGGATCCTTCCTCGTTTTCATCAGCCACCTCTTTTTCGTTTTCAAGTTTTAGGCTAACATCCTCAGGAGAGTCCGGATCAAATGTCTCCCCATCATCTTGGCTGCGAGAGCCCTGCTGGGCAGAGGGAAGGCTGTGCAGGAGGTGATGAATACGAATGTAGTGCGATCGTGGTGTTTCAGGTTCTGTGCAAGATGAGGCAATGACTGTCTCAAGTTCAGAGACAGGCAGTGAACAGGGCCGGCGCTTCATGGCCTTTCGCTTCATCATACATGTTGTCTTTGGTGAACATGGTGCTGCACTCTCACTCTCTCCCTCCTCTCTTACGTCTGGTTGTTCGGAGCCTGTAGCTCCTTCTAGTTCAGTGATTTCTTCAACCTCTGGCTTTATCTGACTAGCTTCTTCTTTCACCGCCTCATCTCTTATGACTATTTCACCTGCAGCTTCATCCTCATGATCTTCCACAATATCGTCTGTAACATCTGCATCACCATCATGATGCACCTCTCCCAGTTCCTCAACCAGTTCCTCAGGGTTCAGCTCCTGATGTTCAGTGAGCTGAACTGTGTATGACAAATCCTCCAACGGTCTGTTCTCTTCATCCTTTGGTGCCTCCTCTAGAGATCCATCCTCTCCTGATTCCTCTGTGCTAGACACAATATGTGCAGGGGAACTAGGTTTAGCGGAAGAAGGTATGGGCAAAGGGTTCTGTTCTTCTACATCCGGAGAGATATTTTCATTAAGCTCATTTATTTCTTCATTTTTGTCGTCCAAATCAGCAGGTGTTTGCTGGTCAACATTCAGCTCCTCCACTTCTTGATGATCAGGAGTCACAGCATCATCTGCATTCACAGACACCTCCTCATCATCTGCATGAAATATTATGACAATTTGTCACTAATGTGAGAAACCTATAAATAAACCTTATACATAAAAGAGTCTTGATCTTGATATGATAAAATAATGGAGACCTGGATGAATAGAAGATGTTATCTCAAAGCGAAACTGAAGCTGTCCACTGACATGATCCATTGGCAGCCTGCGGCCTAAAGCATAGCTAATCACACGGTCTCTGTTGAGAAACATTGACACACACGCACACACACACACACACACACAATCATTACTACTGCTAGAATATAAGCCAGAATAAAAGTAAATTGTCTGAAGGCATAAAAGTGAAATAATACTTAAGGAGTGAGGAATAATATACAGCAAGCAAAGAATACAATATTAAGGGTTTGAAAGGGAAAATCCTACAAATTATAAATGCACCCAGACATTAAGGAAATTTAGGTTGTTCATTTAAAATAAATATGCGTAAAAATCCACCATTTTAAAGGCACGCCAAGGAAAGCACGATTTTGTGACGGCATTATTAAATATTAAATATTAAATACAACACTTACCCAATAGCATGCTTCTCCAGTAGCCGTTGCACAGGCACAGACAACCTGCCCAAAAAGCGCTTGATGATGGGCCTGCTCTTGGCAAATTTGTCCTTCACTTCAATGTCCAAAACATCCGTGGGTAGAGAGACAAAGTTAAATTTCTGTGAAAATAAAGCAAGCCAAAAGGGAGTCATGCCCTCTTTGAAAAACATATTAAGGCCCCTTTACTTGCATTTTTTACTTGCATTTTCTTATTCCATTTACTATTTGATAACGTTATTTATGTTGTACATATACCGGCCAGCCATACTATTAACACCACAACACAATAACAGATTAATATTGTCATTATTTAACATTATGGACATTAATAATATTGACATGAATAGTACATAATGTCCGGGGCACTGGTGGCTCAGTGGTAGGTGCTTCGTCTGCCGTGCCCAAACCCCAGCCACTGGATGCAGTGCCGGTCCCCGGATGAAAATGGGAGGGTTGTGTCAGAAATTGCATCCAGCATAAGACCCGTGCCAAGCTTGGACAGTATGTGCGGACCCGCCGAAGGGCCAACAAGAATAATATAGAATGTGAGGACCAAAGCTAGACTGTCTGGTTCAATCCCAGAGAAAAGCCAATGTAGCACAAACCACTGAAAAAAAAAAAAAAAAAAAAAAAGCAAAGTTGACCATGACAGAAAAAAAACAAAACCCCAGTGCACTACAGATCACCTTGCCCAGAGCTCAACAGACACAAGAGCGAAAAGGTTGCCGACGAGCCTGCAAATTCCCCAGGTCTCAAGCTGATTGAGCACAAACGGGATGTGCCAGACAAACAAGTCTGATCCATGGAGGCCCCACTCTGCAGCCCACAGCACCCAAATAATCTGCTACCAATGTCCTGTGCCAGACACCACAGTACACCCCAGAGGTCTTGTGGAGTCATGCCCCAAGGGGCTATGTTTAGTACTGAAAGTATTAAGGGCGTTAAAAAAAGGGCAGTTTTTACACACATATACAGTGATTATTATACAGTAAAATAAGACAAAGCTTAGAGGACTGGGATTAAACTATTGTTTGGCCATAAGAAAACCACTTAGTAAGGTTAATCAGATAACAAATCTTACAGTATATTTGCCAAGGAGCATAAGCATTGGACTTTAGGCACAATGGGAAGGGTCATCTGGTTTGATGAGTTTAAATTGACCCTGATTAGTGTTTCAGATTGGTGTATCAGGGTAAGAAGGGAATCGCATGAAGTGATGCACCAGTCATGCCCACTGCCCACTGTACAAGCCTGATGATGACCTGAATGTACTGAATGACCAGGTTAACATATCTATCTAATGCATGGATTTTTTTCTTCCCCGGTGACGCTGGAAGACACAAATTTGGCATCACATTTTGCACCATAATCAAGGCAAAAATTGTCTGACACTTCTATTTCCTCAGCATGGTTAAGCTCTCGTGATAATGGCATAGGCAAAATCTACTACTATTGAGTACATGTACTGTATCATTCATGGCAGGGGTTCCAAAATGTATTTGGCCATGTTGCTGTGGTTTTAGTCTGCACGGCCTCCACGGCCCCTGGTTGGACTACAGAGGTTCCTAGATGGGTGGATGGATGTGAATCAGTTGTCTACGTACTTTTGGTCCACTTCATTTAATTAAGTTGTAAGTGATAAATAAAACGCTATGGTTGAACGGAAGAGAAACCCAGAGTAAGGATTCAGTGGATATGCACGCCTTCATATGGCTCAGTTTCATTATCCAAAATCAGACAGATCGGTGATGGGCCTAGATACAAGCCGTGACAATTACTCTCATCAGCTCCTATTGTCCCGCACAGCTAAAGGACAGCAGAATTCAGAACCCGTGTGTCCCTGGAGCTATTGGGAATGCTTAAGAAGCAATCCCTGCATGCTGAATAAGCCTCTTTAAGAAGTCTTGCCAGAGCCAAGTCTGAGTGATAAACCTGGATTTGATCCAAAGAGATGGTCATGTCATGCCACATGATGGAAATGAGGGAGGAGCCATTCTGCAGAAACAATGTCATCTCAGAGCAGTGCATATATGGGACTAACAGGACTTTGGTAGTCAGCATGAGTACTGAAAAGGAGACATCAATGGTTCTTTGCTGGTGCCAGCTGTTTGCAAAATCCACAGATAGGTAAACTATCTTTTTTTAATCAGAATTGCTTACAAAAAAAAAAAAAAACAATCCTACAAAACTGATGATGTTCGAAGGTAGGTACAAGTGTGTGCTAAATAAAATCAGTCTAAACAAAGCACTGAATGCTTATTAATGGTTCTCAAATACCTCACCAAGGCGCGGCAGCTAGACAGTATGGGCCGTCAGTATAGTGTAGCCTCAGGCCGTCACAATAATTCCTAATCAATGCTTTAAAAAAAAACTGTGGATCATCCAGATAGTGGTACCATTTATTACAGATCCTGAGACATTTTTAGCAGAAGGGGAACGTAATGATCTTTCCCGAAACGCTGCATTCTTTTACCCTGTGGCTATGTGGAAAGCTGCAGTAATGATGTCGTCTAAAAAAAAGCAGCAGTAAAAAAGACAAGTTGATATTCTCCTAATAATTAACCAGAAAGTAACTGCTGCAATACGTTACAAAGTGGTGCTGGCTCATCCATTAGGTTGTACAGGCCACTGCCTTAGGTCACGGCATGGTGGATTGGTTTCCAAGTGGCGCTTTTAGTCACCACATTGCTCCTATTTGAGAGTAATGCTAAGTGTGAGCTGCTAACTGATTTAAGTTTATCTAACTACAGGCACATTTGCCGATGTCATAATGATGGATTAATTATATATGTATTATAATAGGCTTACTGCCTTTTATAAAATGATAGCTAGTATAATCTAAAAAAAAAAAAATAATCCAATGTTCCATAAGCAATCAATTCTGCTACACAATGTAGTCTGTTAGAAATGTGCATTGGTTGCTAAGCAACATGATAGGCAAAGATTAGTATATTTTATGGACAGAAGATAAATATAGAATGTAATCACTGCCATTAAGTTACAGGTGTGTGCACTGTACAGTACATCATAATATACTGTATGGTATATCAAAAACTCTAGATCGACCAGATTGCGTCACCATTTATTTACCATCCTGAGACATTTGTAGCAGAATGGGAATGTAATGATCTCTTGTCAAACAGTATTTTCAAATACTGAAGTCATGTCACACAGCTCCAACTGTCATTCAGACATTCAAATTTTAAAACTGAAACCGAAAAAAAAAAAAAAAAGGATCCTATATATCCATTATATAGGATCACCTTTTGGTTAGATAATGATCTTGGCATTGTTTTGATAAGCTTTCAACATTTATTTCGCTCTATAGTCACATTCATTTCTCTCCCAAAGTCTTTTATTGATGATGGGAGAGTCGGACGTCTGCAAAAAAGGCTGTGGCTTCTCCTGGCTTCTCCAGTAGTACTTCCCAATGGTTCTCAATGGGATTAAGTTCAGGACTCTGTGGTGGCCAACCCATGTGTGAAAATGATGTCTTATGCACGCTGGTCCACTCTTTGATGATTTGCGACCTTGGAATGCAGCTCTGCCATCAGGAAAGAAAAAATCCACTGATGGAAAAATCTGGTCATTCAGTACATTCAGGTTGTCAACTGACCTATTTTTTTGGGTACATTGCTGGACCTTGGCCTGACCCACAGAAACAACCCCCGATCAAAACACTGCCCCTACAGGCTTGTACAGTAGGTACAGTATGAGGCATAATTAATGTATCACTTCATCCGCCTCTCTTCATACCCTGATGCACTCATCACTCTGGAACTGGGGAAATCTTGACTTATCAGACGACATGATCTTTTTCCAGTGCTTCACTGTCCATTCTTTATGGACAGCCTCAGCTTAAAAGATAAGTGGTTTCATTAAGGCTGCAGCAGCTGTTTTTTTTTTTTTTTTTTTTTGCCATCAAAAGTGCCATCTTTTAGGTTGTTTAACAAATAGAAGAAAAAATATCACTAAATTAAATTGAAAGTGGGGAAATTCTGCTCTGTTGTCACAAGTTCCTCTTTTGATCTTAAACCCAAATGTCTTCACTGTAAATGCTTTTTGTATTCCTTTGTTTATCCACATGTATTTGCAAAAGCTATACAAAAGCACAGGCTATTGAAAAACAAGATCAGCTAGACATCAGGTGTGGCTCTTGCTTGACTAGACTGACAACTAGCAGAAACAAGTTAATATTATTTTATGTTTTTGGAGTACTTACAATTGATTGGATCATTTAATTTGTGGCCTAAAAAGATACTGCTGGATAATTGATCCCAATTAAGACTATAAAAACCCTTGGATGCTTGCATGCATTCTGCTTCTGAATGGCTTACAGATTGCTGTTAGATTCTCTGGCCGTCCAAGGTTTATGGAGAGAACATGCATTTAGAGATCACACAGATCTATTCAGCAGGATGGATGAATAATGCGCACTGAAGCGTTTCAGACCGCCACAAACACTCTGAAACACATAATTATGGAAATCACTACCCAGTCCTGTTATAACTGTTATAAACAACTCAACTTTATAAAACTCTAACAAAGCTGACGGACGCTCAGGCTGACATAGCATTCATAGATCTTTTGCCATTGCTGTGGTTGGAGTTACCTGAAATGACGGATCAGGTTTACTTCGCTTAAGTTGATTTCAAAGTACTTTAGGGGGTATTATCTCTGCTAATTACATGCTAATCCTAGGCACCTCCAAATGTAAGATCAAGTGGGATCCATAATTCAGCCCACCTGGGTAAGAACAGATTGGGATGGATAAGAATACTTGTAGCATCTGGAGTTGCTGGATGAGGCCTAATGTTCTTTGAGATTTCTTAAATGGTTCATTGGTTCAATGGTTCATGGATACTTAAGTCTTTTTAACTTCCAATATATATATATATATACATTTTAAACAATTGCGGTGACAGTTTGGAGAAGGCACATATACTGCATTGATGTGATGTTCAGGTGTCCAACAATTTTTGTTTTTTTGGTGTAAAATATCTTAATGTTATCCCTATATACTGCATGCCACAATAGCTATTTGCCAAAAATACCATGATCATGATAATTGAACAACCAAAACAAACATGGGTTTTGTGATGCTTCCAAGAAAACTAATCAATGTTATAGCACTCAACTCCCATTTCATCTACAGAGGTTCGAAAGAAAGTGCTGTTTGGCCATTAAAAGGAATGCTACTGTAGAAATGTATTTAGAGCTGAGAATCAGACTCTTGTCTGCTTATTATATATCCAGATTGAATTACACTTTACCAGAAGATAAAATCGTATATGTGGGATTCTTTGCAATGTAGCTATAATTCTTGGGATATAAAATGCTGTCTTATGGACCAGACCGAGCATCAGAGCATTGTCCTCATCATATAAAGTTACATGTTAAAAGCATAAGAAACTTTTTAGATGCTGGTAATTTTAGTATTAATCATATTATCAATTGGGTTTTAAGGCCTGCTTTACATTTTATTCAGCATTTGGTTTTGTATGTAAATACACAAACAGAAACTGTTTAAGAAAAAAAATAACTCATAAGCAGAGTTTAAGAAAAAAACTAAACTTAAAAAAAAAAAAAAGACCCATAATGATTCTCTGATAAAAATGTACACCCAAATTGAATAAATTGTCTGTGCTATTTCTATCTCCTCTCATTTATCCCTGTTCAGAAGCCTAGTACCCTGGTACAATGAACACAGAATTATGTAGTAACAGGTATCATACTGCACTGCTCTCACACTGAACTGCTCTGAAGGCAATTGGTCCCACCAGATTTCAATTAGGGATGTCAGTGTAAAGAGGGCTGAATACAAAGTACACCACTACACTTTTCAGATTTTTTATCTGGGGATGTTATATTTTTTAAAGGCATAGACATAGAATCCCAATAAATTACAGGCTGTCCCCGTCTTGTGACCATTTGAGGTACGAATTTCCGGAGATACGATCGCTCTACGGTTCGCATCTAACATTCGTAGATGTGAATAAATCACAGAAGTGGCTCAAAAATATAGACAATGCAGCGCTCCAGATACCAATATTTACAATTGTATACAATATTTTCAGTGTGTAATTCAATGTATAAAATGTATAAAGTCTAGTATATCGTGCATGTGTGTGTGCGTGTGGGGGTGTGGAAGAATTGAGTCGATTTGACCGGTTTCAATGAATCAGTCCGGGAGAATCATGATCTCTCCTGTAACACTGTACTGTTGGAGAATAATCCAGACAGAATGGCGTGCGGGATTCCCCTCGCAATCTTACTTTGCAGTCTAAGTAAACATCCGTGCGCTACACGTGCGTGTGTACAGTATGTGCGTGCCCGTTATTTCTCATGGGGAAATTCACTCAAATGGCATCTGGGATTCCCCTTGTGATTTAAGAAGCAGAGACAACATTTCACTGTGAGATTCATTTCCTTAGGCGCGGTTATGGTTTTGACCACATGATGGCAATGTTGGGTAAGGGGACAGATTTAGTCAAGTCTGTTGGTATGCTTTATATTGCATCTTTGTGTCATAGATGTACAAGATTTATTTTGTCTGACTTAGGAACAAATCCGACTTATGACCGTGCTCCTAGAACTGAACTTGTTCGTAATTAGGAGACAACCTGTACATTTACATTTGTGGTCATAAAGTGACAAAATATGGAAAAGTTCTAGGGGTATGAATACTTTTGCCAGGCACTGTAAAGCCGGGTGTCTGGCTTCCTTCCTTCTTCTGGACCTCAACAAATGCAGCCAACTACCTGCTTGCAGTCATCCAGAGCAAAGTCCCAAGTACATTTAGTGCAAAATTTACATCCATTGTTTGAAATTAAGGAGTGGTTTCACAAATACTGTATAGCGCCTTTTAGCTCAAGCAAAGATAGCTCGATGTGTGAATGCATGCCATTTCAGAAGACAGACGCCGTCCACATTAGAGTTAGATAAAAGTCGCTTGTAATTAGAACTGTCATGACATGCAAATCTGATCTGACCAAAAAATATTATTGAACAATGTGGCTTATAACGCAAGCTGTAGCCTTGGTGGCCCTTTTATGGTACACATTGTACAGTATAAACACAGCAGGAAGCTAATTGCATGAATTGGTATTGTCTTGATGACTCACGTGCTACTCAAGAATCTACATGATAAAGATTTAAGTATGTGAATTAGGCTTTTTGAAAACGAATGCTGGTTAAAAGCATGCAGCAGAGAACCGAACATCAATGCCTTTTCAATGTATTATTCAAAACAGTTGAAAGGGTGATGAAAGAGTGAAGCAATAAGGCTTGGTGTGGGAAGTGCTAAATATGCCCTTTCTTCATTGAAAACCAACCCCCTACTAATTAGCCTTACCTCGTTTTATTTGACAAATTCATTATAGAATATCCACTAACCTACATGATGTTGGCTCTGAACAGGCAGCATTGCAGAATTGAGGATAAAATTAGTATTCAACCTGGAGGGCATTACTTGCAAGTGGCAGAAATTGCATCATTCAAGGATAACCTTGCTGTTTGTGTGTGTGTGTGTGTGTGTGAGAGAGAGAAAGAGAGAGAGTAAGGATGTTTTTATATCTTGGTGAGGTCTACATGTCCTCCGAGGGTTTTTTTTTTTTTTTCTCACATACTGCAGCATTTAGTTAAAAATTGAAAACCTAAGTAGCCTTTGGTTACTCAGGTTTGGGTTAGGAATCGATTTAGATGGCATTAATTAAACAAAAATAAATGGAAGGTCCTCTCAAGCATATTAGGATAAACACTGTAATGGAACATTTAAGGCGCCATTGTACTTCCTGCGTTTGATCACTGGACTGTCCGGCAGGAAAGAAAAGGAGAGGATGCAGCAATATGCAGAACCGCAAGCTCAGTCCGATCAATCGCTGGTGAGGGAGAGGAAATACGATTTATGGTCTCACCATAGAGGAGATCCGTTTTACCGCGTCACAGTCACGCTTTGCTGCAACTTTTTACATTCTAGCATAAAGCTTCCCCTCCCCTGCACTTTCCCCACCCACAGGGTCTGCGAGATAAACACATGGAGACAAGAAAGGTAGCAGGAACAAAAGAGAAATAAAACTACAGTTACATACCGTGAGTACGGAAGAGTAAGTAAAAAAAGAGAGAGAAAAAAAGTAAGGAGACGTTTCTTTTTATTAAATATTTTGGCAGAGGCATCGTTTGTCACCCCGAACAGGAAGGTCTAGTGGTGGCTCAGTGGTTGTATGCAGGTTACTGACCACAAGGTCGGGGTTTCAATCCCAACACCATTAAGCTGCCACAGTTGGGCTCTTGAATAAGGCTTTTTAACCTGGTCTACTCTAGGGCTTCTATCATGGCTGATCCTGAACATAACTTCCTCTCAGGCTGGGATTTGAAAAGAAAAGATTTTCAATGTGCTGTAAACATGGAAAAATAAAGGCATCTTCTTTATTGACTGGTGTTGAAAGTGCTATGGCTATCACAGACATCAATATTAGGTCTCATCTTTTAGACCCAAGCCTTCTTTGTATCATCAAACATCATCAATGTCATCGTCGTTGTCATAGTCTATACGGCTTTATGCTGTATACAGGCTCGCGGGGGGCATGGAGCCTATCCCAGGAATCTTAAAGGCATAAGGTGGGGTACACCCTAGACACAGTGCCAATTTATCGCACGGCACACACATACACACACTCACAAACTCATTCACTATGGGCAATTTGGAAACACCAATCAGCCTGATCTGCACGGGTTTTGAATCTGGAAGGAAACCGGAGTACCCGGAGGAAACCCACCAAGCACTGGGCCAATGCACACATAGACCTGAGGCAGGAATTGAACTCGGACCCTGAAGGTGCAGTGCTAACCACTACACCACCGCCGCAGGTGCAGTTGTGTCAGGTAAATATACAGAGTGAAACACCCTGCAGATTTGCTCTCCATCTGGGAGGATTTTTTTTTCTTCTCCAGTCTGCTTTGCTGACACATCTGTTTCATGTCATCAGCAGTAATTGAGAAGGTGCTTGCAAATACAGTCTTGGCGTAGTGAACATGGATTATTTACTCTATTATCATTTATCATTGTCTATTTCACAGCCATACTAAGTTTGGCAGAGAAACTATGATTTCATGGACTATAATATAAACTTATTATAACATCATAACATCATTTAGCATTTTAGGAAACATTCCTTGGAGGTTTTTTTTTTCATATAAAAAAACAAGACAGCATTGTGTAGTTGTTGTAGATCTCCTATTCCACCACATCCCAACCAGTGTTGTGCAAGGACACATTACGAGAGGTACTCTAGCATATGTGAGCTTAACTCACATACATTAAATCTAACTAGCTCACGTTCATTGCTTGGAAATACCGTTCAGAGCCCCAAAACAGGTTCAGGTTCATTTATTGCTTTTTTATTAACAAGCTGCTCTGTGCTCTATCCCCAAGCCTCATGCACTGGCCATAATTGCAAAAAAAATAAAATAAATAATGCTGCTGGATGGACCACATGTATTGCACTAGCAAATGTTAGCAGATATCCCACCTATTCCAACTCACGGAGTTATTTACTGTATATACCTTTACAGTACAGTAATAAACAGATGAGACTGTTAAACTCACCTTAACATGTCTTTTACACCCGTTAAACCCACCATGATTTGTAAAAAGAACTGCCACCATTATCACTGCTATTACAGGCAGGAGTATGTTTTACTGGATTTTTGGGTTAAAGTGTGTTTTCTAGTTTTGCTTTTTTCAGCCACAATGCTGCATGAGACTCAACTTTACTGATGGAGAGAGACAGAGAGGTCAAATGTAACGCCCCACCCACTAAGAACCACCGTTCACATAGCATAAGATGAATCAGTATTCTCTTTCTCTCTCTATTGCACGCTGGCTCACTCTCAAAGCATCGATTTCCAGGATCTCGTGTATGATTTGCAGGCATCAGGGAGCTGCTACCAGAGTGGGTGATGTCTGTATTAGCAATATTAGAATGAACAATGTCTTTTCTGCTCATGTTCCTCACCCTGCATTTTACAGATGCTCACATTCAAATTATTTAGATGAAACCTAAACCGTTCAGTTCACCATTAACCAGACGCATTCAATGAACAGCGCTCTTGTGGCGTCTTCATGCACAACACTGTACAAAGGTGCTCTATCAAATTGAGATCTGGTGAGTGTGGAGGCCATCTGAGTACAGTGAACTCGTTGCCAAGTTCAAGAAACTATTTTGAGATTTTAGCTATTGATGCCTATTTGATATGAAGGGGCGTAAAATTATGCCAAGAAAAATTACCATTACCAGCCTGAACCGTTGTTACAAGGTTGGATAGATCCAAGCAAAATTCTGACCCTAGCAGAAATTAAGACGCATCAGACCAAGCAAGATTTCTCCAATCTTCTCTTGTCCAATTTTGGTGCACGCCCATACAAATTGTAGCCTTAAGTTTCCTTTTTAGCTGACAGTAGTGGCACCCTGTGAGGTCTTCTGCTGCTGTAGCCCATCTACATCAATGTTCGACATGTTGTGCATTCGAAGATGCTCCTCGTCATACATCAGTTGTAACTCAAACCATTTTGCCCATTATCTTTCTTCCTCATTCTAATGCTCGGTCAGATCGTCATGAGCATGTCTACATGCCTAAATGCATGAGTTGTTGCTACTGGATGTGATTGGCTGATTAGATATTTGTGTTAACAAGCAAGTTCCAGTTAGTCTAAAAAAAAGTTCCAGTGAGTCTATATTGCAGGTTTTAATTTTTTTTTTTATACGACTTACCCTTGTAAAAGTAGATATAATAATGGGATACTGTACACTAAAAGTACAGGACAGACGGCAGAACTGTACGTTTAGTGATTTCTCATTTTTGGGCAATACAGCACTGGTCCAGTTGCTTATTATTGATTTTAAAATTACAAACCATGAATTCGATTGCCTATCCGTTCTGTAATGATTTTCCCTATGACATTCTTATACCATCATCATGACTTCATGATACAATTCACTGCTCAATTCTAACAGTTTCATAGCTGAGTTACTGATGGGTATTATATGTAAGGGCTAAAATCGAATATCACTTCAATTTGGGCTTTAGTTCCGGACAGTGTGAAACAATACACAGTATCAGCCTTAACCAGAAAAGTACTGTGAGTAAATCCCCAGTGGCCGTGCACATCAGGTTAGGCTCAAGTCACCAGGGTTCCTAGGGCTCATAATGGTTCCATTATCTTTGAGAAAAGCATCAGGCTCGAGATCACATGCCACGCTGGGGGGGATTTGTGCATGATCGACCGTGCACCGAGTCTGAGATGAAGCCATATTTTATACTCATGGTGCTCTTACTGCCTAATGCTGTAAGTTGTGTATTTCATGGATGCTTAAAACTTTCTAGCTGCCGGACAAAAAATATTTTTAGAGTTAATTCTTTAATCTTTTGGGTTATTGTTCAGTTATTTCACTATAAATAGGTTTTCAAGAATGTACTGTGAATTACTAAAGTAGGACTAATAGAAAAGTATGTAAGAGGAGAATGGCATTGCACATGCACATATCCATGTATAGGTTCTGGCCATTTAATGAGCAGAGAGAAGCAAACTCTAAACCGTTACTTTCCAGTTTCAGCAAAAATAATTGTTTTCATTGCATGTGATGTAACTGATCGCCTCCGGGGAACCCAGGAAAAACACACTCACTTATAGACACATGTACTGGACTCTACCTGGACTCTACCATCAGTTACGAGTGTGCATGACAGTACCCCCCTGTCCAGGACCGACTCTTGACGGTCCTGGGGTGGAGGATACCCAATGACGGTAGTCCTGGATGAGTTCGGGGTCTAGGACGAACCGAGCCGGAATCCAAGATCGCTCCTCGGGACCGTAACCTTCCCAAATGATCAGGTACTGGAGCCCTCTGCCCCGAGGACGTGAGTCAAGGATCCGGCGAACGGTGTAGGTGGGACCACCCTCAATGTTACGAGGAGGAAGAGCAGGGTGGGTGGGGGGAACCATTGATGAAGTGATGAAGGGTTTGAGCTGGGAATGCCGCAGGCAGCTGGAGCCGGTAGGTGACAGGATTGATACGGAGGGTGATACGGTATGGACCGATGAACCTGGGTGATAGCTTCTTGGATTCCGTGTGAAGGTGAAGGTTTCTGGTTGAAAGCCATACTTTGTCACCTACATTGTACAATGCGACGGTGATGTTGAGTGGCGTAGCGGTTGTTGGCCTGTTGGATGGCGGCGTTTGCTTGGTTCCACAGCCGTCGACACCGGCGAACCAACTGTTGGGCCGGCGGCACCTCAACCTCCGGTTCTTGATGATCGAACATCGAAGGTTGGAAACCGTGGCATACCTCAAATGGACTGAGATTGGTGGCTGAAATTGTGAGATAACTCAGCCCATAGGAGGTAGCGGGCCCAGGAGCGCTGGCGATCGGCAACAAAGCTTCTCAGGTAGCGCTCCAGATGTTGGTTGGTCCGCTCCGTCTGACCGTGGGGATGATAACCAGAGGATAGACTACAGGTGGAATTGATCAGACGGCAGAAGGCCTTCCAGAACCGAGCAGTGAACTGGGGCTCCCTGTCCGAGACGATGTCTTTTGGGAACCCATGCAGTCGGACTACGTGTTCTAAAATCAACTCTGCTGTTTTTTTGGCTGACGGGAGTCTGGCGAGGGCCACCAGGTGCACGGCTTTGGAGAACCGGTCGACGATGGTTAAGATGGTGTTTTTCTCTTCGGAGGCCAGCAGGCCCATGATGAAGTCGACGGCAATGTGCGTCCAGGGCCGATGGGGAACGGGGAGTGGTTGGAGTTCCCCCGGTGTCAGTTGGTTGGTATTCTTGGACCTGGCGCACACTGGGCACGCCTGGACGTACTCATTGACGTCACTCGCCATAGATGGCCACCAGAAGGCACATCTGATAAATTGGAGGGTGCGGTTGGCGCCAGGGTGTCCAGATAATGGCAATTAATGACCCCATCACAACACCTTGGTCCTTATGGTGTTCGACACGTAAAGTCGCCCAGGCGGCACACCTGCCGGTGTGGTCTTCGTCGCCTGTGCACTCGTTTCCAGTTTCCAGTGAAGTGGTGCAATGATCTTGGCGGGTGTGATGACAGGCACCCGGGGGATGTCCTCTTCGTGTTGTCGGGATAGGGCGTCAGCTTTGGTGTTCTTGGACCCCGGGCGGTAGGATAGGTGGAAGTTGTAATGTTCGAAAAACAGTGCCTACCTCGCCTGTCTCGGGTTGAGCTGTTTTAAGTTGCGGATGGTGATCAGGTTCTGATGGTCGGTCCAGATGATGAACGGCTCCCTGGTGCCCTGGAGCCAGTGTCGCCATTCTTCCAAAGCCCACTTTATGGCCAGCAGCTTGCGGTCCCCTACCCCATATCGCTGCTGAGTAGGGTCAAATTTTCATTAATTTTCAGAAATGTTCATTAATGGACCACTTACATACCGCATACAATGTTAAAATTTTTTTTAAAAAATTCCAATGTTTCTTTTACAAGCTCCATGTCACTCAGTGTTACTAAAACATCTCTCCTCCATGCACCTCTCTGAACGCCATTTCCTTACTAGTTATGACACTTCCGACACTTTAAGAATGTTAATAAATAGCTCTTACTTCTACTCCTGAAACTGGGACCAAAAGGGCCTGAGAATTTCTGGCCACTCAGGAGCGATTTCCTACTTTGAGACGCTTAGTACAGTAAATACGGGCCTACAGTAGGTTTCGATTGCTCTCAACTCTGCCTGTCTTTTTTCACAATCATGACAACCTTTTAGCGTGTTCTAATGGATTCTATCTACATTCTTACAGCTGGGAGACATCTGGAATATATATGCATAGACCAGTAACTACCATGTTAACTTCATAGATTCGTTTTCTCAAAATTGCCCTGATGACAGGAAAATGACAGGAGGCTTACTTTAGTTATATGCTGCTGTGACTCTATTATGTTTGACTCCCCTCAGGCTGCTTTTTACACTTGGGTAGTTCCATTTTACATGGCGTCCTATGGGAACAGATTGCAAGGTGAGTGAAATGTTTGTAGACTGCTTTTAAACAGCGCTCTTGTTTCGCATTACAGTAAGAGAGTTTTATGGTTCATGTGTCTGTGAGTCTCTGAGTGAGCCTTAACAATAACATGTCTACTAATTTTACATTTTAAATGTCATAAATTACAAATTGTGGTTAAAGTTCAGGTCAAAAGCTGGAGCTCTTATATAAAAATAATAATAATAATAAAAAAAAAAACATCAGAGCTCTTCCATTCTTTGCTTCCTGTGTTAGAATACACTGAGACATAAATCAGACTGACAAAATAGTTGAACTGTTGAAAGCAGCACTTTAGTTTGAAAAGCTGAAAGCAAAGCACAATCAAAGACAACAAACCAGAAATGATGTCAGGACTCAGTGCACTACAAAACAAATGTACTGACATAAAAGGCACATCAAACACTGGTGGAAATCCAAGTATCTTGGCAAATTGTTCAGACTGTACATTGTTGTGCCATTATATACCCCAGACTGCTGTTACAGCCTCCAGTAATGTGTGTGTACACAGTATATTGCGTGATGCAGGTGCCTATAATGGAGTAAGAAATGAGATGAGGGCTAACCTCTCTCTTCCAAACAGGGTTGATGGTGTTACAGATGATACCAGATCTCTTCTCTTGACCATGGTGGGGGAGAGCAGGGAAGATGCTGTGCTTTCCAGGGTGGATCGCAATCTTCAAATATGGATCAGGATTGAAGAACATCCCCTTCTTCAAACCCACTGCCTGGATGTCTGACATTAAACAGAGAGCAGGTGATGGTAAGGCTATGTGTGTCTGATGCTTTGCTCTTCATAAAACATATCCCCTAGATACAGATAGATCAAGGCAGCTCAGATAAGAAAGGAAAAATAATCCCATAGTTCCTACTGTACATTATACTTCCTGGCTAACAAAAGTCCCCATTTGAGTCAAATTGTTGGCATACATCAAGAAAAGAAAACAACTAAGACAATTTCTAGGAATATTTAAGGAATTAGATTAGGAGCTCTCAGACACTTTATTAAAGCCTGGGATCATCAAAAAAAAAAAAAAAACATGAATGGAGATCACTTAATTGTGATCAGGCTCCATGATACGGCAGGATACATGACTGTAAAAACTACAGCTATATTTAATAGTGAACATACTATAACAGCATTTCCACCCACATACTGTAATGTCATAAGAACTCACATGATTTGGACTACACAGATGTGTGGCTATAAGAAAAGCACTTATGAGTCTTGAGACTAATCAGGAAAAAGGCTTCAATTTCCTAGGGAGCATGAAAATTGGACTTTGGAGCAATGGAAAGGTAATGTGGTGAGATGAGTTCAGACTGACCCAATTCCAGAGCGATGGACGCATCAGGGTGAGAAGGGCAGTGCATGAAGCGATGCGCATGAACCCTAATATTCCACTAATAATGGGAGTAATACCCCAATCAGACCAAACCACCACAACTGGAAGACATGCACAACTGGAAGGAATTTTCACCAGAATATGATAGGTGGTCTAAAAGTATTCTGTGGGTAAATATTAGCCACGTACACACTTGATCAGATTGTTTCTCTCTTGCTTTAATAAATACATTCTTTCTTTTCATATTTGCTCCCTCATAGGGTTAACATTATGTAGCATGATGGGTTTCTGAAAGGGCGGAGGAAGGGCAATAAGAAGTTTAGTATTCCTTAGGAGCTGTAAAGATCCTGTGTTACTCTTCTTCTGCTTAAACATTGTAGAAGCAGCACTGTATGTATTTCTGAGATTGCTGCTTAACTAGGATGAACAGCAGAACACAAATACTGTTCCCATGACATGATGTGAGTCCATCTATTAATTTAATTTAATTTAATTTAGGGGAAAAAAACAACAACAACTTCTGTTATATTTCTGGCAGATTAAAAGTCTTCATTATGGTCTGATTAAATAGTTGGAGTGCCTAATCAAGAAATTTCTAGTTGGATTGTGGGAATGTTCTCCATGTAATTGTAGCTAGTAAAAATATCACTTGTGGCTGTTTAAATTGCTTTTGTTCTTGTGTGATAGTGTTTTGCGAGATCACTCAGGCTTTGTGTCAAGAGGGCCACTTGTGTCCTGCTTTGCCAATGTTCATCGCAAATTGATCCACTCTCAATTTGCCAGGAAACATCAATGACCTCTCTAATCTGCTAATGCAAATAGCAGAGGATTATATAGAGAAAAATACTACCTGTCAAAAGTTTAGACACCTTCTAATTCCATGGTCTTGCTTGATTTTATTTTTTTTCCTACTTTGTAAAACAATGCTGAACGCATCCAGAATATACAATAATCTCCAGTGAACTGTTGATATTGAGAGGTGTCAACGATTTGTAAAACCTTCATAAATGTTCTAATCTGAGGAGCTGTTAGTTAATTGGTGATTTCTGAGGCTGGTAACTTTAAATTAACTTCTCCTCTGGTCTTGTTTTTCTGTGAAGGTCTTCATGAGAGCCAGTTTCATCATGGTGCTTGCAAATGCACTCGGCAATTCTGTTCTTGCAATGTTCTTTAAATCTCCCTTACTGTTCTTGAATGTAGGAAATAAATCAATAAAACAAAAACACTGAATTAAAAGGTTTGTCCAAACTTTTGACTGGTACTGTGACTATGATCTGTTATTTTGCACAATCGAAAAACCTGGTTCGAGTGGAATGCCCCTTGTACATAATTATTAATTTACATATCATTTATGTTTGATTCAGAATTAACAAACATATTTTTCGCCATTGTTAAATAAATGAAAAAAAAAAAAAATTGGTCTTCAAGTTAACCTACCTGACAGGGAAAAGCTGATGAGCCTCCTGTTGCCCAAACTCTGAGTGACATCCTGAGTCATTACAGGCTTCAAGACCTGCATGAAAAGAGGCAGACAAAGAGGGAGACAAAAAAAAAAGCTTCAATTTACAGTCTTGGTTTACTTACGCTAAGGCACAGGTATTAAATATAAACTGAAAAGACATATTTGTATTAAGGTAGTTAAAGAAATAATGTCTGTATACAATAGCTGTGTGTGTCTGTTGCTGTGGGGGTGTGCAAGAGATGAGTACTCAGGCAGGTTACTTTGACCACTCTTGGCACTTTCCCACCATCCACTATCTTTATTTTCTCTCCAGTATTCGTCTTGTGTGCTACAGTGCTAATACGCCATTCCGGCAGGTTGGCTGGAGATGGTTAGCTTACATTATTCATTACTCCCTCACTGGTCTGGTTTTCAGGAAGAACAGGAACAAGAGAGTCTCCAAAAGCAGCAGAGACTGAGCTTTTACTTTTATTAACAAATTGATGTATGAAAATCTGTCCAGGTCTACAGATTTTAGGCCAGAGTTTGTTTTAATGCATTTTTGTAGTAGTTTGGTTTGTTCAAATTCACTGCAAAGCAATAGTAATATGCAACCAATGGACCTTAATGGAATTAAATCACTCCTAAGTGGCCAGAAATTCTCAGAATGATTCCATCGGTTGGGTATCGATATTGTTTTGACATTTCATCAAACTAATTCTAACTCTCAAAAACAACCTAATATCATTATTGTCCCACTGCCACTGCAATGTATTGATGACCATAAATTCCTCCTGGGGAGTTAATTCATAAAGGGTCCACATTTACCCAAGAAATGTCTCCTAATGAAAGTCCACCTCATTAGTTGGTACAGTTTACATATAATTTGACTTGAAAAAGTCAAATATAAACCTTAACTGCTTCAATTTTTATGCTTAGCATGAATTCCTGAAAATGTACAGCATACAAGGTGAGTGAAAAGTAACTAGGCCTTAAAAATTGGTAATAAAGTTCCAAATTAAAGTTCATATTTCTAATACAAATTTATTTAAACTGTACAAACACATGTACAGTACTGCCTCCAAATCCTCCATTCATATTTTCAAATTATTCATAAAATTATGATCTCCTATAGACCATTTGCATCTGACATCATGACATCTGTCCATCATGGTCCCAAAAGGGACGTTAGTTGCCAGATGCCGAAAACAACATACAAAACCAGTTTCATATTTAATCAGCTGTAATCAGCTTAATTCTCACATTTCTGAGATTTTCTATTTGCATTGACACCACCATGTATTTTGTTCTTAGGGGTCCAAAATTCCGTCTTCATTAAGAAAAATGGACAGGATGCTGTTTTCCTCAAATACTCAAAGTTAATAGCCCTTGCATAAGGCACTATACAAAGAAGCCTCCAAGACTCAGTAATCTCTGAGGAGTGAAATTAGAGCAAACTGCTGAAAGAAGAGCAGGTGTTTGGCCCTCTGTCACTAAAATTCGATGCAAATTCTGTTCCACTGACCATAAAACAGAAAAAAAAGAACTTGCCCCATGACAGAGATGCACAGACTTTTCACAGATTACTCAACTAAACAACCAGATTATGATAATCTGCAGGAGACTGAAATCCCAGCATTAGTATCAGCATGATTAGAGATAAGGTCTGTCCATGGGATTTCTGCCACTGAAACTCAATTAAGCTCACATGGCGGCTTAAGGGCGCAGTGTGAATCAGAACTGTGTATTTATTGTCACATGAGGAGCACATAAAGGATATGGGATAAAGCGCATTAGCTATTAAAGAAAAAGTCTACCCTGAATAACTGAGTAACTGTAAAATGAGACTTAGTTTATTTTCACTTTGGTTAAGCACTGCTAATAGTGACACCAGTGGGATTTATTGAAAAGGGATGTTACAGATGCCAAATCTGTGACACAGCGAGTTATAATTACTTTTTCACATAGGGCCAGGTAGGTTTGCACAGCTTTTTACCTTAATCAATGAAATCATCATGCTGATCATCAACTGCATTTTGTATTTCCTCGGGTTATCTTTGTGTAATATTAAAATTTGTTTGACGAGCTCAATCATTTAAGTCTGACAGATAGGCAAAAAAAAAAAAAAAAAAAAACACTCAGGAAGGGGCCAAATACTTTTCCACAGCACTGTAAGTCGTTCGGCGCTCATGGCAGTACGTATGGCACAACTTGAAGTGTGGAACAAAGGATTGTACTCCCTATTAGGAGTGGCATAAAATGTAAAGGCATCATTTAAAACAATCACCCTGAACCCCGTATGCAATTTAAAGCATAAAATGGAGAGCAGTTAGTTGTCTATTGATTATAAAGCTTGAAGCATAGCATATTGCATAGCATCATTTTATTTTTTCAGAAGCACCAAATGAGCTAGCGCTATTGCTAAGTAGCAAGCCGCAACAATTTCAGGAGAAATCATATACTGTGTTCGTACCCTGTCTAAAGCATTCACATTATGATAACAAATAAAACATTTCCAAGCAAATATCCTTATTACCATCTACACCAGTTTTTAGATGATTGTTTCTCTTTTGAATAAGTTACAAAGTCCACCACAACATACTGTCTGTGAAAATAACCAGCAGAACGGAAGCTATCACTTGCTAGGTTACTTTTTGTTATCTGTGTGACAAAGCATTAGATAATTAGCAGGAAATCTTTATTTATTCATTTATTTATTTATTTGGGTTCAGAAACAGAACTGTTAACGAAAATGCACAGTAGCCTAACGTCGGCTAATAGTAGCTGCCCGCTTGTAGTGACTGACGTCATGTGACTGCAAGGTCTAGTCATGTGACTGCAAGGTCTAATCATGTGACTGCAAGGTCTATGAAACACCACTGTGACTGTGCTCCTCCTGTGACAAAACAGTGTAACAAGAAAAAGTAAAATACTGCGGCACCACCTACCACTTAGAACCAGAATTCCTAATCACGTCACAAATGTGCCAATTTAAATTTCAGTTATTGTGTTCCGGGGTGATTTTGATGCTAAGAGCTGCACATGATAACTTCAACTGCAAAAGCCCAGTTCAAGCCAAGTTCTCACCGGGCACATCATTATAGCTCTCCCGTCACAATGAAGAGATGTTCTGCTCTCACTCACTGTGAAGGAAAGTTACTGAGAAGACACTTTTGTACTATTAATGCCTACTGTCAAGTCTAAGACACATTTAGTTGATTCACTGGCAGCACTTTAGCCCAGTCAGGGTAAATTCAGCTTAAATCTAAGCTTAGCTGTGCTCCGGGTAATTGTTTAAGGAGCCATCTACATCATGGAGGATGAACAAGGAGCTCCTGTTGCAATGAGTTACTGTGTGCCTATGTGTAGATTTCTAGCACAGGTGAAGGGGAAAAGAGACAGGAAAACAAACAAACAAAAAAATGCAGGCTTTGCAGTATGATGGATAAATCGTAATGCAGCAGTGAGTCAGCAGTTTTTATCAGCAGACAGCATCATACATAAATATAAAGGGGAATATATATATATATATATATATATCAACCAGAACATGGATTTACAGGATGACATGAGGTACACAATCTTCAATTTATCTCTAAACTGTTTGGAGAGAAAGCCACTTTGAAAGTACATACTGCAGGAATACAAACACAACCACATTCATCTGCTCACCTCATACATATTCCATTGCTATAAAAGATCCCACGCAAGCGCACTCACCCTCTGGGAATACACTCAGTCCCACTCTTATTAAAATACACATCCTGATTAAAACAGTTTCAGTAACGATTCTGTATTCATTTAGATTTGTTTCAGTGCTCAGAAACTCCACCCTTCGAAATGAACCTGCAAATGACGATCATCAGCAAGCTTAAAAAAAAAACATCAACAACTAGGAGCAGCACTGAATCATTGAATCACCTTCAGAAAAGAGAGGTTACTCCTCTCTGTCCTGTCAGCAGCATCATCAGAGCCTCAGTCATCCGATCCTAAAGGACAAAAAGAACAATACTGCCTGGTTGTGCTTACGCTGAGATAAGGCATGAGCTGCGTGTGCCAGAGAAAGACAGCCAAAAAAGCACCTTTCTCAGAAACACTTATTTCCCATTTGCAGAAAGGCTAGAGTGATGACACTGAAAAAAAGGTTGTTTTTTTTCCCCTTGACAGTACTCAGGAAAAATGCACTAAGCCGAGGTATGTGTGAGGAGTGAATACACATTGAAAATGCTATTTTTAGAGTGAGACTGTAAGTGCCTTCCATCCATCCAGAAAAACCGCAATGGAAAGACAGGAAAAAGGCTTGGTGTCTATTTTATAGACCATTACGTATGCATGTACTCGACCTGTCCACCATGTACTGTAGGCTTCTCATCTGCCTTCATCTGGAAGGCTCTCTCTCTCTCACACGCTGTATACTGCTTATCTTGTACACAGTTGTGCGAGGCCTGGAGCCTATCCCAGGGGATTTAAGGCATGAGGCGGGGTACAACCTGAAGGGGTGCCAATTCATCACAGGGCACACAATCACTCAAACTCACACAGTGCAGGAAATCTGGAAGTGAAAATTAGCCTACTCTGCATGTTTTTTGGACCGTTGAAAGCAAACACACCAAGCATAACAGTGCACAGACCCAGGGCGGGAATCAAACTCTCAACCCTGGAAGTGTGAGTACACATTGCATACCACTATGTCCACCGTGATGCCTGGCGAGGTTTTATGGTAAGTCGCAGAAAATGCCCCAAACAGCCACTTCATGCAGGGCATCCTTAAGTCCGGATAAACACGGAAGCACTGCATCAGGAATGGCATAAACACCCGTGCCAATTTAAATGTGCGAATCAGATGCCACCCCTTAACGAAGGAATAACGATATGGAGATATTGAACAAATGAAGAAACTGTTTTCATAACTGCGATACCATGAGGTACATCTGCAAAGGAAAACTAGAGTACTAAACTCAAAAGTATGTGCAAGCATCACGTTAATTAAATAATTCTGGCCTGCCTTTCCATATACAAGTCTGAACCTGAACAACTTTCAAAAATAAAATGAGAAATTGCAAACCAAACAAACCAAACAAAGAATGCAAATTTTAATGCAAAGAGAGTTACAAGTTTGCCAGAGATAAAAGAAGTGTCCAGAAACTGACACAAAACCAGTGCCAACCAAAGACGAGCACACAGTAGGTGCATTGATCAAGTTGGGCAAATAGACACACACCCAAAGTGTTTTTTCATCGACTCGCCATTCTCCTCAAAGTTTGTTGACATCACACATCGAAATCTGCATAAAAGCTTCTGTCTTACCTGAGCCTTGCCCATCTACTGTACATGCACTCTTCATACCTCCACCACTCTAAGCCAGTATTATAACAGGAACAGAATAATGTACCTTCACCCAGTCAGGCATCCAGGTGACAGAGCACTGGCTCGTCTTCCTCCTCCTCCTGCACTTGCCTTCAGTCTGACTAGGTGACATCAGCCCAAATTCAGCCTGCCCCAGGATCAGCACTGGAGAGAATGTGTAAATGTGGTGCATGTACACAGATGGAGAAGTGTGCAGTCCATTTGCCTGTCATCCAGGCTCTCGCTTTCTCTTTCACACCTGGCCTTTCTGTGCCTGCTTCCGCCAGCAGTTATTTTTAAACGCCACTCCCAGAAAGGGCACAGGGATCAAGTTCGGGGGTGCTCAGCATTTCCTAGGGTGGCGGCAGCACAATAGCAGTGGGCTCCAGTAACTCTATCTCCGGAAACTCTTCAGCTGGATGCTAACCAAAGGATAATGATATTGAAAGGACGATGTCTTGAGTATTTATGCTTCAGGGAGCAAAAGAAGAGTGTGGATGAGGTACAGTAGGAACGGTATACGGCGGAGGCTGCTTCGACATGCCAGGTACTAAGTGAGGAGAAAACTGGACATGCAGTGATTGATTGCTGTGACTTTTAAAGCCACTCCACTTTCTAATCTAATTTAGCGACAGAGAAGCATTGTGAGCTGGAAAAGAGAAAAACATAGGGTCAGCAAGACAAATAAAAGGTGACACATTAATCTTACAGACGGAACAATGGAGAGCTGCCCAAGAGGAGGCAGACGAAGAACCGGGTGCGACATTTTTCTCAGAATTCAATCGATCAATTATGAAGTGACAATATAAGCTGACGCAGCGTGCAACAAAAACAGCCATCACGAATTGGGTTTTTACCAAAGCTAGGGTCAGCCTCTGATACTCTGCAGATGGAGCATCTGACACTGGGACGGCTGGTGGTGATATTGGATCAGAGACTAAAATCTAATCTCGCTCAGGTATTTTCAAAAGTCTCTGTAGCCTAAAGAATTTACATCCTCATAACTCACTTTCACTTACTTTCATCATCTATACTGCTATATCTTGTATGCAGAGAGAGGGGGGGCTGGATCCTATCCCAGGAGACTTACAGTAGGGCACGTGGCGAGAATCAATCATTCAATCTATAAGCCTAACATGCATGTTTCTGGACTGTGGGAGGAAACATGAGTACCCGGAGGAAACCCACCAAGCACTGGGAGAACATGCAAACTCCATGCTCGCAGACCTGAAGCGGGAATCGAACCTGGACCGAGGAGGTGCTAACCACTAAACCACCACCCTGCCTCATCCTAATAACTTTGAGTGTTAAAAAATACTCACATTATCATACCATGCGATCTATAGTACAAGCATGACTGTGTCCGGTTTGGTCTGATTCATTCATAAGCCAGTGAGGCTAATCATATGTCTAATCAACTAAGCAGCAACTACTGCATGTTGACATCAATACACAATGATGTGTTTGGAACCAGACGACTGTTAAAAGGTTTATACCACCAGGTCTCTATGTGTGTGAAAGTATATCATAGTTAGTAATGTATTTTATAGAAGGCTTAAACTAGTGGCCTTGTCTTTCCTGCCCTTGGTGAGTGTGTGTGTGTGTGCGTGTATGTGTGTGTGTAAATGTAAGTGAACTCCCTTTGATCTCCTTGTTCTATGAGTATATTGCTTTTTTTATGTATGTGTCACCTCTATAAAACAGTAACAGATAGCACCTGAAAGGAAATACTCACTAAACTGCAAATAACCTCGGTTGCGTATTTGAAGTATTTGGATCCAAGCTATTATGCAATCCTGGGTTACAGCCAATAAAAAACAAATAAAAAAACAACGGAAAGCATATTGTGTTTTTAAAGACTACACTGTATCTTGTCCGATGTTGGTCAAATGAAGAAATAATGTTTTTCTGCTCACTCCTACAGTACATGTTTTAGTTCAACAATTTCTTATAAGATAATGTAGTTCAGGGAAAAGTAAAAAAAAATTTTTTTTAAGTTTTTCCTTTACTTTTTCACTACCTCTACATTATCGATGTGGATATTGCAAAATATTTTCAATAACTATAAACCAGGACATGATGAACACAATATCCTTCTGCATTATTTTAAGTTAAATGTGCTTAGTGGAATGACTTACCTTTATGGATGTTATGTAAAATAAAAAAAAAAATCAAATATATATATATATATATATATATACTGTGAAAAACAAGACCTACTATAATAGAGCATCCAAGCATAGACAATGCAAGAACGTAAGTAATACTGTAAGTATGAGGGAGACTTGATGTGCACTGTAACCCCTTGGGACTATTGATGCATGTAAAATGATCAGCTAAGCTTCTTAAAGTATTGTCCATAAAAATGGAAGATTAAGTTCTAGATAGCCGTCATCCATCTCCATTTATGACATTTGGCAGAAACCCTGTTCCAGAGTGAATGACATTTATCTTATTATACATCGCAGCAGTTGAGGGTTAAGGGCCCAAAGGTGGCAGCGTGGTGATGTTCAGGTTCGAACCCATCAACCTTTTGATCCGTAGGACAGCGTCTTGAGCTACCCCTGACCATGCCCCCTTTGTTCTTTGTCTTCTTTTCTACCTTACAAATGTTCCTGGCTTACCTACATTTCTCTATAAACTAAAGGAAAACTCTTTCACTCATTCTCTATACCGTTATCCTGTTCAAGGTCATCTCAGAAGACTCTAAAGGGCACTCCTAGGGCACTCTGAGGGACACCTCAGAAGGGCACTAGGCGGGGTACACCCTGGACAAGGCGCCAGTCCGTCGCAGGGCACACAAGCACAGGCAACAGGGAATTTGGAAATGCCCAGCAGCCTACTCTGCATGTCTTTGGACTTTGACGGGAAACAGGAGTACCCAAAGGAAACCCACCAGGCATGGGGAGAACATGCTCGCTCTACACTAGCCGGGAATCACCACCATGCCACCCTCAAACGAAAACAAATAAATGCATAGATAATTGATGTTACTTACAGCACAGATAACTCATAATTAAAGCACAAAAAAAACTCCAAGAATTATAAACCAAGTGGGGTACTGATACTAGACCTTGTCAGAAGGATCACAGTTAGCAGAAGGTGTACAGTATAAGACTGGAAGAGGTTTGTGAGACAGGTGAGAGTGTAAAAAGCTTTGAATGATACAGTATAAGTAAGGGTTTATATTCTATCCAATAAGACCCAGGCAGCCAGTGAAGTTGGATAAGCAGAGATGAGATTTGTTCAGTGGACTTGGAATGTGCAATAAGCTGTGCTGTGAAGTTCTAGATGAGTTAAAGTTGTTTGGAAACACCAGCTAGATAGTCAATGTGAGATTTCTGCACTGTTGTGTCAGAATACTGCATAATCTGTAAACGTCTTGCATTAGTTATAACATCGTCATGCAGTCAACACTGTTCCGACATCTATAATTCGAAGTAATACAAACTTCTAATACCAATGTCGTCCCAATGAACTTAATGCTGAAATCGAATGAACATCACTGCACTGTTTTAACAACCAAAAATTCTTTCAGGTTATTGTTTATGTAAGCTGTAAAGGCAAATTGTCAAAGTGCTGTCCAGAATAACTCCAAGGTGAAATAGGTTCATACCTGTGAATAAACATTCTCCTCTTTTCTCCTCAAAATTGAGCATTTGAATAAATATCCATAAACTGCATTTTCTGACAGAAATAACATATCACTTTCACCTGTTTATTTAAGCATTTCTAAAACTTATGCTGAAGCGTAGGCTTTGAATGTGGATGTGAATTGTTAGCACTTTGTGGATTTCTGGCCTTTTCCACAAAAGCCCCTAGCATTATTGACCCATGCGGCATCATTTGTCATGCTTTATAAGGGCCACAGACAACAGCGATTTTGTGTGTGTGTGTGTGTGTGTGTGTGTGTGTGTGTGTGTGTGTACTCACGATAGCAAAAGGGTTTCTCACAGTCACACAGGGGGTGGTGGCTCTCAGTGCTCCGCTCACTCCATGGTAGTACTTGAAGCAGATCTCGGTTTCGACTGTATCATATGAAGAAATCAAATAAGGGGAAATATTATATTTTGCCATTGGCCTGGAAGCTATGGCATCACTATTACTGATTCCTCCCCAAGACCGATGCCGTCCCACAGCCACACAACCCTCATTGTCATTTGTAGGTACGAAAGAATTAAAGATGCTAAAAGGGAATGCATTTTATTCATATCTAACGACAAAAATATAACATGACTAGACTGCAAGTGGCATTTACAGCATCATATGTAATTCTGGAGTACGGACGTTTCTCAGGTTGTATATAAAAGCCAGACGTCTATCTATCATTAGACAGTCTAGTAATTTCCTTTACTCAACAGGGTCAAGAATTGCAAGCCTTCACAAGTGAGTGACACCGCAAATGACTGTAAATTATTATATTCGCATGACGTATGACGAGGCAGTTTTGCTTCAAGGGTATTTTGCTTTCTTGACACTTACTCTTTAAACCAACCCTCTTAAAAAACCTAAGTGTTCTCAGAGTTACTGTTAAAACCGGTGCACACAGGAACCTTATACAAAATACAGTAGCAGTTAAACTTTTGGACACATTTATTCGTGCCGTTATGAAGGTTTTACAAAGCGTACGTAGCAGACACATCTCAATATCAACTGTTCAGAGGTGATTATTACATATTTTGGAAGGAATGTAGAAGAAAAATAAATTTTAAAAAAGATCATGGAATTAGAAAGTGTGTCCCAAACTTTTGACTGGTAGTGTATGTTTCAGAGAGTGATATACGGTAGGCACTCATCATGAATAATGTAAAGCAAACCTTCCAAAAGGGACAGCAATCTTCTGATAATCATTCAAAACCTGTTCAAAGTGTATCCAAGGTTAACAAGACAAATCAACAGAATAAAAAAATAAAACAGGTCTCTAAAGCGAGATTCATGTTATTCGCAAGAAAAACGATTTCACATGCCTCAGCACCTCATTTAAGTGGTGTCGTTTTCCTGGATTTTGCCGCCAATGTTGACACATGCATCGCGCGAAGAATTACTAGCTTGGAACCATCTGACAAATAATTATTCATGAAACTCTGCATCTTGTCACCACTTTAGAAAATTAAACAATGAGAAAATGGCAGGCTTTTTTACCCCGTTATGTATGCGATGAATCAGCTATAATAGCCCACATAAAGCATCCTTTAGTGTTCAATTGTGTAAAAGAAGCCTTGCTAACTTGTTTTACTTGTTTTAAAACAATTAACTAAAAATAGTGGTTTAGCAAATAAATAAAAAAAAACATGTAGAATTATGATTAACCAAACATGTTTGTCAAACCTTTACAACTAAATGCATTTGCCAGGGCATAGTTTCAAAAACCTTATGCAACATCATATCATTTATTTCCACCCAAAGTTACATAAATTTTTGCCTGAGATCTTGATTTCTTTATCTGAACCTGATGGATATTGGAAGTGTTGTCCTGGAATATTTGTTAGGTTAGGCAGTCCCCAAATGAACAAATGTTGACAGGAGGTCCTACCATGGTTATAAAAATGGGAATAAATACAATGGTCACCACTGGCCTCCATGGGCCCTCAGACTTTTCTTTACGGACTTTACAGAGGTTTCTAGATGGACGAACAGAAATGTGTGCTTATTTCAATCCAAATTATGACTTTTTATTTAGTCTGGGCAGTGTATTTTATATACTTATGTAATATATATGTTTATGGTTTTATCTTATATTAATTCCAACTGTCACAACCATAATGAAACACACTGGGGGAAAAGAAATCTGCTTACTCAGTGGGGAGTAAAATGCAACCATATACTCAAAAGTGTACGTAGATAGCAGGTAAAACCACAGCTTGCAAGTTCAAGTGGTCAGCTAAATGCACTATACACTATATACTGTAGCAGATGGTACAAAGCATTTATTTCCTACATAAGACAATCTATTTTTAGCATGACAAAGAATAAGCAGTTCAGCAACCGATCATATGGCTTCCACTCAGCCCTGATCTTAACGTTACTGAGATTGTTTATTGTTATTTATTTTATTTTATTATTATTATTATTATTTTATTTCAAAACCAGCCCTCAGTGTTTTGCAGAATTCCTTTATATTTGTCAAGACTTGAACATTATTGTATACAGAGATGGCTGGTTATGATATTAGATGAGTGGGCTAAAATCTTATATCTAATTATAACTTACTGTTTATACAGTAACCACTGAGAAAACCATTATATCATAAGGTCTCACTGATGGCATGTGGTAATAAGAGTCATAAATAATGATGGGTCGTTCATGAACGATTCATTCTTTTTGAGCGAATCTTTAATGTGACTCAGAAGAACGAGTAGTCTCAGAGACTCTGTGCTTCGTTCATTTTCTACTGGGCGCGCATGTGCCAGTCATCGTAAAACCTCCGTAAGTTATGTACAGGAAACAGAATAGAACAATTCACAATGAATCTTCAAGTCCGAGTCGACTGTTCTTTTGTCACGTGACTCCCGTAGATGCTATGCAGTGCAATAGATTCAAAAAAACGAACGACTCGGACCAGAAGATATAATGGTGAGCTGCTCATTCTGTTTATAAGAATTTGTCCTTACCTGCATTGTAATATTTTCATTACTGGAACTACAGTATGTCCAATATTTGTATATGCAGACGTGTTGGGGGGTCTGCATATGTAACATTTTATTTTATTTCTGATCAAAAAAACAAAATGGACTAAATTACTCGAAAAACAGATTTGTTCATTTTGCTGAACCGAGTCACTAATTCAAACTAGATTCAAACTCTGATTCAAACTTCTCATCACTATTCATGAAACTATTAGGCACACTTTTTAAGTACATAATGTCCTACTAGTTTCTTCCAATTATTAAATATAGTAAACATAAAAACTGTCATCCTTATTAAAAAAATTTTTTTTAAACTGTTTTTTGCCTTTTTTTGTTTTATTCTGGTGTTTTCTTAGTCTATCTACTTTGTCCTGCAAAGACGATGTTAAGGGAAATACTATAATAGAGCAAATAATCAATTCATTCAAATTCATACCCACTACCTTAATTCAGATGTCACTGCTGACGGTGTGTTACTGATGTGTCAGCATCATCAGCCCAAAATAAAATCACATTTATAAAGCCTTTCACTTTGTGTAATAATCTGACACAACAGTCACTGAACTGAACTGAATTCAGCCCCAGCCTCGCTCCTTTATACAGTACCATTCTGCATGAACAAATCCCAAATTATCCATTTCATATTACATGCATATACATTAGATAACTTCAATTAATCTGATGTGGATGCCAAATTTCAAACCTGTTAAAACAGAGACACATAAAACCTACTAGTTCATTTATACTAGCTGCAAAAAATGCTCACATTTTGCTAATTGCTATCTCTTTGTATAGACTATTTCTAAAAGTGGTAAGGATTCAATAATAATTCATAGCACACAGTGCACACAAGCTGCTCACTGAGCAGCCCACATCTGGTTCACTGTCTCCTGATAAATGAAGAACAATTTCCCGTTTGAACCATTTACCGTTAGCACTTAGAAGGGTCATGCAAACAGATAGCTGCCACAGATGAAGACATGATAATGCAATAATCTGGTTTAATATAGGTTTTACTTTAGCCTCTAAGCTCTCTAGACACAACAATTATGGATTTTGGCATCATTGCCAAATCCTTTCTGCTTGTAGGTTTTGTGGATCTTGTGCTAGATTGGTTGATCTGGGGGTATGACACACATGTACTGTATTATTGCATAATTTTGAGGAAGCATCATGCTAGTCTTGCATGGCAAAGAAATGCCTACTTTTAAATAATCCAGATATTTGATTAACATTGCTGATTATTGATCAAGCATAGACTTCATCCTGGAGCCTGTTGTAAGAATGTTGGTAGTCTTTCAGCTGCTCCCATCGAGGGAGCAAACAAGCACAGGCTTTTACGCTGGATGCCCTTCCTGACGCAACCCTCCCATTTTATCTTGGGACCGGGACTGAATCCAGTGGCTGGGGTTTGAGCGTTGGGTGGGAATTGAACCCGGGTCTTCCGCATGGCAGGATACTTCAGTTTATTCGCTCATTAAATAAAACTCTGTAATAAGTTTTAAATAGGGCATTCCTTTAACTTTCTTTTTAATAGGGTGATCATATCTTGCTCAGGGGGAAAAAAATATTCTGAAAAGCTCCAGGTGTTTAAAAAGAGGTGCAGGTACAGTAAATGCATCAAAGTACAATGACGCGTGAACAAGTCAGACTGCAACCAAAAAGGTTCTACACCTTGTATCCAGAAAATTGTGCAAATGAAGTGTGGACAAAATGAACAGCAAAGCAGAATGAATTGCATATAAATGAATAAATCTAGTACAACTGCTAAAATGTATCGAAGGTAATATTTTTATATTTTTATTTTATTTTACATGCTCTAAGGACCCATGCAGTGATATCACTGAATATGGAAAAAAAAACTAATTCATAATGAGGCAAGGGGTACCCTATCAGGAACAGCCAATAATAATTTACACTGTAGCTAATCAAAATAAATAAAAAAAGAAACGCCCCCACTCAACCCCCCCCCCCCCACACACACACAAAACAAAAGAAACAAAAAATATTCATACTAATTTTGCATGATGTGACACTATGACTCTAAGATGAAAGAAAGAAAGTCTACATTTTGACATTATGTAACAACACTTATAATATTAGGCCATAGATATATTATAATAAGGTCTGACAGTAAAATATGCTTTAACCTTGAAGTCAAATCCATTTGTTTTTACATAAAGTCTACGTATATGTTTCATATTTCTGCCTTCAGGTCAATATCAAATTGCTAAAAAAAAGACATCTTTCTCGCTGAGCTGTGAGATGACTAATGGAGTGAGAGAAAGAAAGATCAGGGAATACCTACACTCCATAAAGTATGAGCTGGCATCAATCTTCCAAACAATCTGCCCTTTATGAGATCCATTTACCCCACGGTTTTTGTAGTCCAAAAAGTTCTCGGCGAGAACCTCATCTATAGAAAAATAGAAAGTTCTTTTTTTTTCTTTTTTCTTTTTTTCACAGCAACCTTTACAAAAAGCATCTCATTTTATCAGAATTTTTGGTTTGTTTTTGTACCGGTTATCGGAAAACTTACCGATCAGGTACATGCCGATCCAGTCTCCGGCATCCACTTCGTCTTTGATGTCCCAGCAGATGAGGATGCCCTGCGGCTGGCCGATGCTGTAAGTTGAGGAGCTGACCGTGAGCGTGGAGCGGCTGTGGGTCGACACCAGGTCTGGGTCACTAGAGGATCGTGGCAGGGTTAAGGAGTTGCTGGGATCGATGGGGGGGCATTGCTCAGCCGCGAAGCTATAGCGCGCCCTGTTTTTACACCGACGATGGCTTTGGGAGCTCCGGGGTGGCGAGGACATAGCAGTCAGGAACCTGCTCTGGTACAGGTTCTGCAGAATGAAAAACATAAACAGAAATGACAAATATGGAAAAGTGATTCATAACTGAAGTCCATTTCTAAAGGGTTACCTTTAGTGCAGATTGCATTTATAGATGTGTGTGTGTGAGTGAGTGTGTGTGTGTGAGAGAGAGAGAGAGAGAAGTGAAAGACATTTTCAGTATCTTTAAGCTACTTATACGGTATCAATTATCACAGGCCATTTAGACTTATGCCCAGAGATCTAATGCACAGCTTTATGGGGATGAAGTTACTTTTAGCATGGCTTTGTCATTGTCTATGTTAATGTAATTGGCTCAGACAATTAGGCACATCACTTAGTGGTTATTTTAGAGCCTGTGATCATTAGGAAAAAGAAACATAGGCAGAACAGAACTGCTAGTACCGACTGCCTGCATCATATTACCAGTGTAAAGCCTGTGTACAGCATGACATATTCCAATGAATGAGAATGTGAAATCCTATCAAGTGATAAATAATTCATGCAGGATGAACGTATACCTTTACGTTTTATATGTAGGATGGTTGCGAAAGGAAGTCAGGAATTTTCTCATATTTTAATCATTTGGAGGTGGCACAGTGGGCCAACATCTATAGCACCAGTCAAAGGTTTGGACATACAGTGCAGTACGTTCTAATTCAAAGTTATAATACTATCAATACTAACAATACTGGAACAAAACTGGAGATCTCAAAACTATAAAATAACACATATGGCATTAGGTAATAATATAACAACAAAAACAGTTAATGTTTATTTTAAGACTTGGAGACATGGTCAGCTGTTCTGGAATAGTTCCTGCAAGTACAGGATTGTCACGTGCCTTTGGAAAACCCATCAAGCACCATGATGAAACTGGCTCTCATGACGACCATCTCAGGAAAGCAAGATTAGATTAGATTAGACCTCAGATCAGAGTGTTTACATAGCATAAGGCTTTACATAGCATAAGCATCAGAGACATCTTAACATCTTAACTGTTCAAAAGACATTATTGCATATTTTGGATGCCTTCAGCATTGTTTTACAATGGAGATACAAACATAAAAATCAGGAAAGACCATGGAATTAAAATGTGTCCAAACTTTTAACTGGTAGTGTAGCTACAGTACTAATTTAGGTTAGTAATTTTTAAATTACTAGTACTTACTGATTTCGAATACTGAATCTTCTCGACATTTATTACTTTTTATTACTAATACAGTGTTGGGGGACGTTATTTTTTAAAGTAACTAATTACATGACAAAAGTAATGTCTTCAAAAAGTAATCCGTTACATTACTGCGTTACTTTCTGGTAAAAGTAACTAGTTCGAGTACTTTTCCATTGCAGAAAATGAAAACTACTTTGTGCTTCCACATGCATGTTGTTTTAGTCAAGACCTTTATAATTATTCTACCATCATCACTCAGCCAAGTTTGGCCCATAATCTGTTAACTACTAATACCGCTATCTCACCTACGCGCTTTCGCGCGGTGGCCGCAAGTACCGAGTTTCGGTGCTGTGATTAGGTTTCCACCTTTCCGTTTGTCGGTCCTCGCATAGTCAAACCGCATAGGTAAGATAGGGGTATAACAACAGGAATAACAGAGGGGGGCGGGTTATCGGGGGCGGGGCTTGTAGGAAGACTTTCCGGTTCACGGATTACATAAATTGTCTGAATAACGGATTACATTTTTGAAAATATAACTAAGTTACTGAGTACTTGCAGAACATGCAAACTCCATGCACGCAGATGGGAATCGAACCTGAACCCTAGAACTGCAAGGCGACACTACTAAGCAGTGCTGCTGATATTAAGAATGATTAGGGAGAAAATTCCTGCACACCCTGGTCTCCCATATGCATATGAAATATGAAACAAAAAGCATTTACAAATATTGTAGATAAACCTATATAAATTCATTATTTGCTTATCCTGAACAGGGTCGCTCACAGGGTACATAAACGCACTTACACACACATTCACACACTTTGGGCAATTTTCTGAAAGCCAATTAACCTAATCTGCATGCCTAATTTGCATGCCATATAGTGTATTTGGTTATATTGTGCCTGATATGCAACTTACAGAACTGTAGAAGAACTCTCACACTCACAATTATACTGTTGTAGTGAATATAGGCATGGATATAATCACAATTCACAGCCGTTAAGATAATTAATATAACAGCATAGTACAGTGAGATATTGTATGCCGTATGCATATAAACCATGTAGCAATATAAGATATACAGTAAATAAATATAAAACAGGATTTAAAACATCAATATGTAAGTGAATAGTATTAGCATCACTAAACAGAAATTTCCATCAAGCGTATTTGTATGATTTCCAAAAAATATGGTTGTTATGAAAGGCCTGTGGTCTACTTACATCACCTTCAGAACATGATGAAATTTTGTCATGACATTCACAAACTTTGGTAGTGACGTGAGAGCTTGACATTTATCAGACTTTCTTTCAAATTAGGGCAAATCTGCAGAGCAAAGGAACATGTGGGTTGGTGCAAATGAAGCCTTGTGCAAAAAGGCAAGCAAAAGAAGAAATGTCATCTGAAAAAGCAGACAGGATGAAATGATTACAGATAATGACACAGCTGGGGACACAGAACATCCATAGCACTTATTGCCCTAATATAAAAACACTAATCGCAAACGCTCTCCAATACAGCGCACTCGATGCTGGAATGACGACACACTGAGCTTTGACGGACACAGAAAGTGGTGTAGTGTGAAATCTGGATGAAGAGGATGAAGCTGATATCTTGTGAAAGGACACTGACCTTAACACCACACAGGTGCAGCAGCATAATGACGCGCCAACTGAAAGCACATCAAATCCTGAAGAGAGGGTCAAGAGGTTACTGATGCACAGCTTCCCACTCCACCATACACACGTCTGATGTCTTTTTACTCACATTTTTATCGTATTTCCCGGAAAATGGTTTATGTACAGGACTAGAAAAAAGACACTTTACCCATTATAAACTCTGAATGTAGGGAGCTTATTGGGTATTCAACTAAAAATATAATAATAAAACTAATAAATATTATCCCGGCAACTAAGAGTCTGTATCCTGAAAAAAAACACAATTCAAGTCTAAAACATACCAGAGGGTAAAAAATAATAATAATAAAAAAAAATAATAATAATTAAAAAAAAAAAAAAAAAAAAAAAAATATATATATATATATATATATATATATATATATACTACACTATACAGTTCTGGTAAGACGCTTACAGATACTGTACACTACTGCTCAAAAGTTTGGGATCACTTTATGTTTAGTGATTTCTTTTTAACATTCTACAATAATACTGAGCATTAATGGGGATTACAAGCAATTTACTTTACAAGTAAATGTTTACATTATTTTATTATTATTTCATATTTTATATTCCTAATTTGAATATTTTATACTCTATTTTTCTTTGTATTATTATCTTCTTAATTCAGAATACTCTATTTTATTGGGTCATGGCCAGTTGTTAAAACATTTCACTGCATATCATACTGTGTATGACCGTCTGTATGCGATAAATAAAAATTGAATTTGAACAGTCAGTTGTTATTTTAAGACACAGTCTTTCTGAATTTGTTCTTGCAAGAACAGTATCATGAAGCTCCCTGATGAAACTCATGAAGCACTCATGAAGGCAACCTTCCCAGAAAGACAACATTAACTGTTCTGTTCAAATGAGATTATTGCATATTATCGATGCCTTCAGCATCACTTTACAATGTAAAACCTGGAACGACCATGGATTTAGAAAGTGGTCTCAAACGTATGAGCGGTAGTGTACTAATTATAAACATGAATATGAGGATGGAAATATTGGGATCGCAATTGGGGGAAAAAAACTGGTCTTTTTCTGGAACAGAATGATTGTCCAACGTATATCTTTAAGGAGAAAACCCCAAGAATTTGGAGCACAAGGTTTAATTTGTTAATGGTTTTTGAAATCAACACAGGGTCAAAATGACATATTCAGGGTAAAAAAAATTACGCATAACAAACCCAAAATGTGTCCCTTAGCAAGTTTCACCTTTAGCAGATGCCTTTTAGTATCAACATACTTTTGGTTGATACTAAACAGCTTTCTCTTTATGGTTTAGGTACCAAAAGATTAATCCATCACCAGTCTTTATGGTTACTGTCTTGCTAGAACGCTGAATTTTGTCCAAGCTTTAACCATTTAGCTGATGAGGTTTTAGGTCTTGAGGTTATTTGAGGAATTTTGGGTAGTGTTCTTTGTTCATTATTTTAATTCAATGTGTTCACTTGCAGCAAAACACACCAACATCATGCTACCACCACCATGCTTAACAGTTGGTACAGTGTTCTTGCGGTTGAATAACTAACCTTTAACCCTCCGAACATATCTCTGGGCACAACTTTCCTCCACAAGGCGTTTTCTTTGTCCATGTGGTCAGCTGCAACCTTTAATCATGCCTTAATTAATTATTGGACGGCAGCCTTTCAGTCAGTAGTGATGTAAAACTTGACTATAGACAGTGCCACTGTAGTCACAGCAGTTTCCAGTTCATGGCTGGCTAGTGCCTTGGTGTATTCTGGATTGTTCCTGACCATCCAAAGTAATCTGGGTGACAGTTTGGGTCTTCTTCCAGAAATTGCCTAAACTGGCTCAAACACCTATACAACTCGTACTCATAATCTTGGAATCTGGAATTATTGAAAATGGCTCCAGGAGACATTATTGACTTGTGTAAGTCTGCCCTTATCTTTCTCCTTAGACTATTATATTTTGGTCAATCCCACGAGCGCTATCAAACAAACCCTTTCTATGTTGGACATTCAGCTTAGGACTTAAAACTAAATAAAAAGACATTGATGTTTTTTTTCAGCAGCACTGAATAAATAATTTCAGTGAGTGTACAGAGATTTTTTTAAAAGTATGTATAATTTGGAGTCTGTGTTGATTTCAGAAAACCCAAAAAGAATTGAGCCTTGTGCTCTAAATCCTCGTTATACAATCATTCCACACAAGAAAAAATAAATATTTGACATCACAATATTGCTATTACATTTCTTTTCATGATGAGTGTATGTAAACTTCTGCCTGTAACTGCATATATTCTGTCGGTTGGAATGCTTTGAAACTCAGCAAAGATAGCTTGATCAAGATTATGTGATCACGGTATACAAGTTTGTCCTACTATGTAGTGATTTTCTGTCAGTTACTGTATGCTTCCCGTATTCAATTCTACATTGCCTATTCCATGTAAGTTTTTTGTATGTTCATACTGTATACTACCATCAGCCGAAAAAAGTATCTATAATACACACCATAAAAAAACAAGGCAGTGATAACTGCACGATCTTTAGCTAATGCTCTTCCTTATCAAGCCTTAATGTGGTTTACTTTAATAATAATAACAATAATAATAGAGTTCAATTTCATTGTAGGTGTAAAAATCAGTAAGCATGGCAGTGAGCTGAAATCACTGATGCATGTACCGAGAAATAAAAGCGACTGCAAAAAAAAACAAAAAAACAGGTGGTTAGAAAATATTTAATTGAATATATTGAATAAAGACAAAAAACTAAAACAATAATAAATTACCATAATTAGATCAGCTTTATTTAATTTAATAATTTAATAAATGATTAAATTAAATAAAACTGATTTAACTGAATAATTATTTATTTATTTAATTAATTAATTCAAATGATTAAATTAAATAAAGCTGGTCCAATCATTTAAAACTTTTTTTTGTTAAGTTATATATAGGCCTGTAAGCACTTTAGTTTCACAACGAATATAAAATTCCTATTCATTATATAAAGAATGCTTCCGAATGCTTATTAAGGTGCATTACTAAACTATTACAACATTCTGGAATATTGAAAAGTTGCTGTTTATTGATTGTACATAATCATACAAGGGAGAATACTGGCTACATGGTTCCCGACATGGGGGTCCCCCAAAGTGAGGTGGGTTGTTGCGAGGTGGGTGCTCAGGTTTTCTTAGATACAAGCTCCTACAAAAAATGGGTGGGAATCACACCTCTAAGGGATCTTTCAGCCCACCTTTAAGTGTTCCTACCAATGCTCAATTTCCAAACAACTATGAAATGAAACAATAAGATGATGATTGTTTAGATCAGTAGACGTGCACTAAGTAAAAGTTGGAATACGTACTGTACACTCACTACAAGAATTACTAAATCTGGGCTTGAGGCTCTTTCATAGCTTCAGCTTGAATGGAAACTCCATCACTGACTGGACAGATTCACGGATAAAGAAACTGACACATCGGATTAGATCTCAGCGATGTCCGAGAAAATGCACTCCACGATAACGTTTCAGCTTCTGAGAGCCGACAAATGTATTCTGCTACTCTTAGCTTTGTCTCACTCCTTCATTTAAGTGCATTAAGTGTTAGATGAGATTCAGTGCTCATGAGGATTCAGATAAAGCGTGGACACTTTTCCACTGGTCAGTTCTGAGAACAGGCCTGGATATTGCTCTAACTGAGCTATTATCAGTGTAGACACTCAGTACTGATTAATGTACAAATAAACAGATGAGCAATAGTTTATAGCCCCCATTCATAAGGACAGGAAAATGACTCTTGAGACAAGGAAATAACAAAGTGTTAGTAACATGATAACGTTTCAATAATGAACCGTTAAGAAATTTAACAATGTTATACGGAGCCCTAAAGAATTGGTAACGGAACTGTACTGGCACTATCGACATAAAGCTACATTTAAATGACATTACTGACTATAGTATTTACAGTGACATCAAAATACTTGCATTGGGTTTAATTGTGTAGAATTTCTAATATGATTGAGACACTCAAAGAATAATAAACATGATTACAAGAAGAGAGAGAGAGAGAGAGAGAGAGAGAGAGAGAGAGAGAGAGAGAGAGTCAGAATCATACATGCAGCACAATCCTTTTCTTTTCCTCTCCCCCTTCTCCCTTTTTATCAATAACGATTATTCTGTGACTGTACTTTCTCTATTATTATTATTCATAGTAGTAGTGGTAGTAGTAATAGTACAGTAGTAATGCTGTGGTTATTATTATTATTATTTTTACTTTCCTTCTCTCTAGTGTCACTTTATGTTTGACTTCACAGTTAAAGTAAAGTATATATACAGTGGAACCTTGGATTACGAGCTAATATTGGCTCATATTCCAAAACACTTGTAAACCAAATCAAACCTTTCCATAAGAAATAATGAAAACTCAAATAATTTGTTCCACAGCCCAAAAAAATTAATACAGAAAAATAATTAATACAATGTATAAAGTAAAAATAAAACAAATTAACCTGCACTTTACCTTTAAAAAAAGTTAAAATAAATCCCAACAGATAAGTGTTTCCGTTTGTGCGTGTATTTGTGTGTGTATGTGTGCACATGTGCGTGTGTGTGTGTGTGGAATTAGCCCCTTCCCTCGCCTTGTCTTACACAGTAAAACACCTCCTCCCTCCCCCCACCTCGCTTTTTAAGTTTCATAACAAACACACACACAACAAAAACACTGTTTTAACGGGAAAAAAAGAAATCTCTCTAATGACACTCGCGTGAGTGCAGACTAATGGAATCACTGCTGTAAAGTAAAAAAAACAAACAAAAAAAACAAATGAACCAGCACTTTAACTTTGAAAAGAATCAGAGCAGAGTTTCTGTGTAGAGCAGAGTGTGTGTGTCTGTGTGAAGCCGGGGAGGGAGGGGGGGGGTGTAAAGGCGCTAGTGTGTGTGTGTGTGTGTCGGTGTGTGTGTGTGTGTGTGTGTGTGGGGGTGTCAAAAAACTCGGCAGTCGTAAACCAAGACATTCTCGTTAAAATTAATAAAAAATCTTTGCTCGTCTTGCGGAACACTCGTAAACCGAGTTACTCACAATCCGAGGTTCCACTGTAGTTTGAATCTATATATGTATGTTTTTATTTTGTAACTCGAACATGTAAAGTGATAGCAACTGCATAAATGTGCAATAACCACTCGATAATGATGCTTTAGAATCGGTACCAAGGTGTTACCAAGACGTTAATGTTGGGAGGGGGTGGCTGAAATTTTTCAACATGCTCAAGATTTCCTCCCGGCACTAACAACACTAACGAACATGACAAAATTCACACAGAGCCCAAAGAGACTGTAGAAGCTCTCCAGAAGTCGTAATGAATTTTGCATCGGTGTAGGCAGAAAATTTGGCTCAGTGGAATAGAGATATGAAATATTAATCAGTATATTAAAGTAAGCATTATTTGATGTTAATATAATTCAGTATTCAGTATTGAATGTATGGAAACACATAAAGAAGGTCTTATTTGCGTGGCAATCTATGAACATTGATCAGATGCCACTGTGGCTAAATTCTGGTAAATTGCTGACGAAGAACAAAAAATGGTTTTAATCAGAATTGGGAATTTTTGTCTACACTGCAAATTCCCAGATTTAACACCCCAAGTGTTTATATATGACCTAATGGTCACGAATGTACTCTGAAAGTGTTAAATCAACACTCTGGGTGTTAATTCAAGACTAAGGATTTTGCTGTGTACAGACTATGATAATACGTCAAGTTTAAGAAACCACAAACATTAAAAATTACAATCCCCGAAAATCTAATTGATTCCAACTGACAGTCTGCCTATGATTCACAGCTCTACTAGGGTGGATAAGTGATTTTCTCACAGAGTAAATGTCATGCTTTAATCATGTTTTGGAAGACTACATGGTGTACCAAAATGGACATGATGTCAAAAACATCTGAGCTTCTCCTACTAAATTTAAGGATGCATTTAAAAAGAAAAATTGTCTATGCAGTTTTCTCCCTTTTTACGTTTTTAAGCCAAATGCTTAATATAAAAACTTAAATCCAAAAAAAGGAGAGGAAAGAAAAAAAGAAAAGAAAATATTATTTATCTTTCAAGACTACATTTTGTAAAAATGTGCTATTTACATAAAATAAAAAAAAAAAAATATGTAGAATGTACAACAGATCAAAAACAAGTTTGTGCAATATATATTAAGCGATAACAAGCACATACTCATTTACTGTAAATAACCAGGCTTTGGCCCATTTAAAATGTGCTTTGTATTACACAAATCTAATAACACCCAGAGAGCAGCACATTACAGCCTTTATCCTGATGTCTTTATTTCTCATTGTACAATACGCGTTCACAAATTGCATGCAGGCAAAATGCCATTATGGAGTGATATACTGTATATACTGAATCTCTCTGGAGCTGAAAGCACATGATGCATACTATATGACAAGTTGCAGTGCCAGAACAGCTGAAATTCCATCAGCAGTATGATGGCACAGCACGCATGAGTACATCACACTTGGGGATGGATGGATGCTTTTTAACTGACTCGCTTCAGAAATATTAATATTCTATAAGCAGCCACAAACATACACACGACAGCCTTTACGCACAGATATAGCACCGTGGTAGACACAAGGATTGTTTCCTCCTTCTACTATTAAATTATATAAAGAGAATGCACAGTCACATCTGCTCAATCATCCCCACTGGAATGCCTTATGCTGGAAATCCTTGCACAAGGCTCTGAGGACATCATTAGCGGTTGAAGACAAGCAGCCACATTCCTGCTCCTTCAGGATTATTGAGATTTCTCAGCAAGCCATCTCTGAGTGAAAGGAAACCCATTTCACTACGTCCGCTGTTGCCATAATTATCACTCCGCTGATTATTCAGCGCTCGCTATTGCAATAATGGACCCCCACAATCACATCTAAGGTTCAGATTTCGCTTCTGCGCACTTTAAGGCTCCATATTCAGGAGGTACATCATGTCTAATGGCTCATTAGTACCGCTCTCCTCTCTGGATATAACTGGTTACCTTAATCTGCTGGCTCACTTAGTTCTTTTTTTCTGCTCCTTACGTGAAAGTATTTCTTGCAGAAATCTCTAGCAGGACTTAATTGGAGGGTGCATGTTCATTAGATTGTAGACTTTTAATGGTTTGTGAAATCTCATCGTTCGGGTAAACAGTCCTACTTTTATGGCTCATTTACGGAAGGCGTCTTTGTTTAGAGGGTAGAGCGTCTGTGCGATTATGTCTATTAGAGGACAAGCGAAAATAGGGAAAATACCATTAGTCAACAAACGTCAGTGGTTTTTCTCTTCTTAAATGGGTTCCACTTGGAACACTTTTCCCGACGGGAAAACATTTTATAAACAGAAGGGCTTCCCCAGAGGAAGAAACCACCCCCAAAAAAACTTTTATAAATAAATATAATAGAGAGGCAATAAATGTTGCAGACGATTTAAAAATGGAGAAGGAACACCTTACGTGCACCCTGTGTCATAAAGTAGACAAGTTGTCCTGGTAGTTTATGTCCAATAATATAAAGACATCATATTACTGTAACCTATAACCACCATGAAAAATCCTATAACATTAAATGTCATGACATTTTATGCTCTATGAATTTGTTTCTAGATATACTCTAGCTTGTGACAAAGCTGTATAACAAAATATGAACAAAGCCATTGTGTAAGTGAGGGCCAACAAAATTCTCTAAACAAGCTAAAGTTAAAAAAAAAGAAAGTGTGGCTTCTTAGGCAGCACAGTAATGTAGTGGTTAGTACTCTAACCTTGCACGTCCAGGGTTGAAGGTTCAAGTCCCGCCTTCATGTCTGTATACAAGAAGTTTGCACGTTTTCCTCGGTGCTTGGTGGGTTTACTCTGACTTCCTCCCACAGCCCAAAGACATGCAGATTAGACTAATTGGCATTTCTAAATTCCCTTCCTTGTGCCCTGCAATGGACTGGCACCTTGCCCGAGTTCCCTGGGATAGGCTCCAGGCCTGCCGCAACCCTGAGCAGGATAAGCGGTAAAGAGAATGTGTGTGTGAGTCAGAATGATTGAGATTCCCCTTCTCGCCAAGGTTGCCATGGCAATGAAAGACATATGTTCATGTTTTGGTTTCTGATTTAGTCCTGTCTCTTAGTTCATCAATGCAAAGTCTCAGCGAGTGTTACAGTATCAAGCCTAATGTCCCTAATGCACTAAAACTGTTTTGAAAACTGACAAGAATTTACATTTTGTCATATTAAATTCAACTAGTTAAATTCTAACCATGCGCACACCAATATTACTATGATTCGTCAGCCCGTGATGGCATTAAACATTATGACAGCTGTTATGACTGGAAGAATTACAGCTACAGGACTATATCTGAGCTGTCTTGGCATTTTTGTCATAATTATGACTCATGGTTTAAGTTAAAGTGTTATTAAAAATACAGATGGGATGTCTGTAAAATTCCAAAATGACATATTAAAATTGTACTATTTTGACATAAACATCAACAAGATGTATCAAGCAAGAATATTCCCTGGCACACATTCTATCGAGCAAGTGTACCTCCATGTGGAGCCTGTCAATTTGTAATTATATAGCATTTGTAGCTACAGGCATGGTCACAAAGCAGCTTTACAGAGATATGAATATAGATCTTGATCCCAACTGAGCAACCCAGAGGTGACTGCGATCAAGAAAAGCTCTGAATGTGGAAGATTTACAGATATAGATATAAAGGTATACAGGCTTGAGGTCAGGTGTACTGTAGCTCAGTGATTAAGGCCTTGGACTACAGTTCGCAAAGTTCCAAGTTCAAATCCCCTGACCACCATGTTGTGCCTGTTGCGGCCCTTGAACGAGACCCTCAAATGTAACTCGTTCTGCATAAGAGCGTCTGCCAAATGGTATAATCTAATAAACCTTCAAATTGAGTTGCTTGTTTTTGTGTCATGGTAGTCGCATTTTCTGATGGAGCCCAATAGCTACTATCACACTCAATCAAAAGGGTCAAAACATGCTGCAGATATCAGATTTGTTCCTTGGGTTTGATTGACACATTTTCAGCTGGAGAGATGATCTTGTGTTTGGAAGTGTGCTCTTTCCCCATTTCTGTTAGAAACACTCCCTATGAATTTTTTAAAGAAAATAGAGTGGTGTGCTCTTATGCTGTGCGTCATGAAACAAGAGTAGAACAATAACAGAGTTACAGTTTAGTGATGAGTGAAGGGAGGAATCTTATTTGATTTTTAATTTCTTAAAGGCCAAATTTCTCAACCATTGCTCAAATGCAAAATCAATCATGCCATGGCATTGAAATTGATTGATCGATCGATTGATTGATTAATTGATGGATTGATTGATTCATTCACTCATTAATTCATTTACTCATCCATTCATTGTGTATATAACTTATGCTGTGTAGGTTTACGATTGTGTCGGTTGTTTGGGTGGGACCTGGAGCCTATCCCCGGGATTTAGCTGCACATTCAAAGGAAAGCAGTAATTCATGTTTAGAATTACTTCATTTTTAAAACTAAAGGCTTTTTTTTCTGGTTAGTCTTAATAACATGTTTTTCTTATGGCCACACAGCTGTTTAGTTCCCGTAGTTTGAATTCTCATCGCATTGGTCGTGTTTGGAAATGCTCTTAATTTCACTATTGAACAAAGCTACTGTATGTTTTTTATCATACCTTTTTTTTACCATGTACCAAGTGTTCAAGTGAGCTCAATTTATGATTTTCTGAATCGCTTCTTATACCTCCCATCGTTAGCTTATAGCATATATAACTTAAATATGAAATAACATCAATATTACAATTTAAACTCCTTTCTACGTACTTCTTCCCCACTAAATTGCATTTTGTTTATTTATTTATTTTGTACTGAAATGAGGCAACAAAGCTGAAACCCATTCTCTAGCAAAACAAAACATATGACCGAGGAAATGATGCAACTCCGGAACATTACGTTACAATTTCCGAGCAAGAGGGTGTAGTGAAGCATGAAAGTGTTTGTGTCTGAGTGCGGATGGGTAGCATTGTCACGTATATAGGTCAAATCTCAGAAAGATGAGTTTTTATGAGGTTATCAACTAGCGCCTCTGGCATTCACATCATGTTTCTCCGTATGAAGCTGTTCAAACAGACAAACCATCTTCCTTATACACAATGTATAGTGTGCAGTGTCTTGTTTAACCTATTTTCCTATTTGAACTTTGTATTCTCTCTCTCTTCTCCAGACTGTGAATAAATAATGTTATATTGCCAGCTATTGACAACAACAACAACAGCAACAAGAACAACAACAACAATAATAATAATAATAATAATAATAATAATAATAATAATAATAATAATAAGTAACACATTTTGGAGTTGCCCACATAACACAACCACGTGGTTCTCACCCCTTGTCCTGGAGGGCCCCATTTCCTTTACATGTTAGTGTTTTCTCAGTACCCAGCACACTTGGTTGTATTCAGCTAATTAACAGCCTTTTCTGAATTGAAGTAGGTGTCATAGAACAGGAAAAACATGAAAAAATGTACAGGGCAGGGGGTCCTCCAAGATCAGGTTTGAGAACCTCTGCTACAACAATTTCATCTCGGAAAGTACCACATCATTGCTCTGGGGCCTCTGAAAACACATCTAATTAAAATACAACACATTCAAACACACAGACACATCAATTAGATTCTGGGGTAATCATAGACTTTACACAGTAAGCAACCAGAATTGTTGGAAACATCAAGAAAATGCGCAAAAGTAAATGAGCATAAAACAACCATTACACATTTTCCCCACAAACAGCTGAAAACACTACTTCCTCAAACAACTAATGTGGATCTTACTTTGCCATGTGCAGCCCACCTAAACACTGTTACAGAACAAGTATACTCGTTCATGGCAAAAATATTCCCTAATGGTGGCGGCTTATTTCAGGAGGATAATGCTACAGTACATATTACATTTAAAATGTTCACGAATTAACGAGGAACATGACAAAGAGTTTAAGGTTCCCTAAATTCCAAACTCGCAACATACAGGATTCTGCTGATAATGTCTTGGTGTCAGATAGGTGTAACAAAAAAAAAAAAAAACTGATTTACAAGTATCTCAGTACAGTCCTAACCTCACACCAAGCAGTTTCCAAAAGTTTGGGCCATGAAAGGAGTTCCTGGGAGGCCAGCGATTTAGACGTGAAGCAGGAAGTCTGATCATGGCCCAAGCGTACTGAAAATCTTTCCACCATGATGGTATCCAAGCACTAGTGAAACGCCGGGAAGTGCGTTAGTGTAGCAAGGGATATTTAAAGAAACAAAGGTAGTTTTACTTTAAAAACTGTGTTTTGCAAGTCCTGGTTTGACTTGAATACTCATACCCATAAAGCATGTTCACAGCACAGCTGACTTATACAGTAGTTAGTGAAACCAGAAAAAGCAAACTGAAAACATCACAATGAATAAGCATTACATCCTCCAGTAGCGCAGCTCATCCACAGCAGTGCGACCTCAACCACAGACATTCGCATCGAAACTCTTCTTTCTTATCGAGGGGCCATTTCTATTGTTTTAATTGAATGGGCAGAATTATTTGTCTTCAATATAAAATTGTTTTGGATTCACAAGATTCCAAACATTCATGTAAATAAAATAAATAAAATATAATTGTTGATATAAATATGAAACTCAAATGAAAACAAACTCAAGCTCTTGTAGGATATTTTTATGAACTAACTGGATTTTCTTAGATATGACACTAGACCTAGGGTATTTGCTTTAAAACTGCAGAGCTGAGACCTAAAACAAAACTGTAACTCAAAAAGCCAGTTCACCTTCTTAACATGATATATTAATACAAGTAATGCATGATCAAGTATGATGTACTGTACATCATTTGGTCTCATAAACCAATGCTTCATTATAGGTAGATACTATATAGCTAAAGTTGACAAAATTGGAACCTGGCGATCACACCATATGGGCTGCGAGAACACACCATATTACCCCCTTTTCATGTTACAATTATCTATCCTCTTTTCGAAAGGCTTTCCACTGGATTTTGGAGCTTGGCTGTGGGGATCCACTATAAGAGCATTAGTGAGGTCAGGCACTGAGGTTGGGCGAGGAGGATTGAGGTTTCATTTTTTCAGTTCATGTGGAGTTGAGGTCAGAGGTCTGTGCAGGCTACTCAATTTCAACTTCAATCTTGACAAACCATGAAATCCAATGTTTTTTAGTTCTAGTGAAGGGAAGTTGTAATGCTACAACATACAGAAGCGTTACAGAGATTTGTGTTCTTCCACACATTTTTTTTGCTATAATTTTGGAAAGAACAGAAGAATAATAATAAGAAGAAGTAGGGTGTGATGGTCAGGTGTTCACAAAGCTTGGGTTATATAGTGTAAGTTCCAGAATTGACTGATGGAAAACGTCGCTTTTACAATTTACTTTTACATCATATGCTTTCTGAGAAAATATAACAAGACTAATTATTCAGGAAATCAACAGAAATGATTTTGTATGTTGAACTCTGTTAGAGGTCAAAACCATCCAGGATCTTCGATTAAGAATATAGTGTCTATGTGAATCCTTAGTAGAAACAGCTAAAAACTTCTCAGTACATTGATATTATTTGGATCACAGTTACAGTATGTTAGAAGCTGGATTCCGATTGGCGAATGACTTATTTAAGCAATATCACATTTGCAGTCGTTCTGTTGTACAACAGTTCAATAACTGCATAAATTAATATTAAGAAAAAATTTAAGGACCAAAATAATAATATTAAGTAATTTATATTTTATTTTATGACAGTATACACAGGCCAAATATTCTGTCTTTTTTTTTTTGCTTCTCAAACAGAAATAGATCCCAAAGAAGCCACACTCACATTTTAAAGTACATCGGCATCGGCTAGCTAACTTAGATTGATCTGTATCTACCTGTTTAATGTCTCTCCTGTAAAACTTTCTTGCTTTTCATACTTATATAACAAACTTTCAAAATATCTAATCTAATATCACATCTAATTTAGCTTTTTCAAAAGCTATATTTCTGAAAAGTAATCTTTGCCTTGTCTGCTGATGATGTCACTACATGTACATAGAAACCATTTCAAACTAGGACATGGAAATTTATATGGTGAATACAGACAGGTGGAGTCGACAACAAAGCAAACTCTCAGTGCAGTTCCACTAAATATACTGTACGCATTCTTGGAACACCCCTTGACCAAACAAATTAGTGAACCAGAACTAAATGTCTATATGTCTACAGTATGTTGTATAATCGTATTTCTATAACAGTAGGTCTGATAGTAGTGCTGGCTTCTAGACAATTTACATATTAATATTAATTAGCCTTTTCTACAGGATTGGATTTGTAATATGGAAACGCCAATGTAATCTAAGTCTAACAATAAACAGATCGATAAAATGTTTCTGCCTTTCAGGAAGGGGATGTCTTACAGTATAAAATATGTAAATAAGGAGTCTCCAGTATCAGCCCTCACATTTATATTTCAGGATGCTTTCTGAAACATCTTCAGGACAGAGAGCTTTATGATTTCTTGGTCACATTTTCTTGTGCTTTTCATGTTAACAGAGAAAAAAAAAAAGACTGGTAATCTACTGTACGTACCATTGTCATAATGTAAGAGATAACAGGAACTAATTAGTTTTAAGTATCATGTCAAGTTTGGCAAATGTGTGTAGCGTAATATGAATAAAACACTTTGGGATGTGAGTAGCAAACTTAAAAAGTGATAATAACTCTGCTTTGGGTTAGGCCACACCACACCACGGATTATGTTATGTTTCCTAAAACAGCATGCCATGTTCCTTACTAATGCATTTATTTATTTATTTATTTATTTATTTATTTATTTATTTTTATAACACTCTGAACACACAGGGTTATTGATCAATCTTTAATACTTTGCTACCCGTATCCGGTGTGTTTACAATATATTGTGACTTCAGTACAGTATATGTTAAGTGTACTCTCGTTATGAACCCTTTGGCCATCCAGCCAGTGGTTTCTCCCACATCATGTTTAAAGCCCCAGTGTTATGGGAAAGCTTTATACTGTACTAGCTCCCCTTGCTCGGTTTATCTTCAAGCACATATAGTGATATATATTACAAAAATCTGCACCGCGACTTACCTGAGGAAATAAAACCTGCCTGTGGATCATGCTCCCATCACTGACCATGCTGTGAGAGGCGCTCCGTGCTCCTCATGCTCATGTTTTTAGCCGTAGTTTCCCAGGCGGAAGTGAGCACAGGGCGCCGCTGTGATGAGGGTGCTCGGGTCGCCGCTTTATCCTCCTCTGCTCGCGTTCGCTGGGTACCATGGACAGCAACCAACCAGCGCACGCGCGCTCTGACTCCGCCCACCAGAGCTCCCGCGAACACGTGAACTCCACGATCGGGATGTCTTATGGGATATCAGAGGTACACTATGCGTCCCATTCTTCAAGGAATTTTTTTTTTTACTTATTTACTTTTTTGGGGGGCATTTTAAATCAAAACCTGATAGGTTCTGTCAGAAAGCTGAAACCCAAAACATGTGGCGGATTCTGCACAAAAATAGTTCACAGCAGACACAAAATCAAACTCCTCTCATGTCCATCTCAGTCCCCAGACCTTAACCCAGTTGAAAATCTGTGGCGTGAGCTGAAGAGCAAAGTGCATAAGAGATAACCCGGATGATCTAGAAAGAGTGTGCAAAGAAGAATGATCAAATATCCCTCTATCTGTGTTCTCCAAATCTTGTGAAATGTTATACTGTAGGAGGAGATTAAGTGCTGTCAAAAGGTTGCCAAGGTTGTACAAAATATTAACATCAGGGATGCCATCAATTGTAGATACTTGTGGATAATAATTGTATTTTAACATCAAGGTTGCATTGTGATTCTACAGTATATTGTTAAAAAACAATTAGTAGAAACCTACTGTATTAACCAGGAATGCCAATAATTTTGGAGGGTTCTGGGGTTTTCTGTGTGTGTGTGTGTGTGTGTGTGTGTGTGTGTGTTATATATATATATATATATATATATATATATATATATATATATATATATATATATATATATATATATATATATATAGAGTCTTATGCTAAAGTTTAGGCACCCCTTGATAAATAACAGATTTTGGTGATATATTCTCAGCAAACATTGATGCATAGTTACTTCTTATGCCATAAACTGAACAAAAATAAAAAATAAAAACATTACTATGGCACTATGCAAAGGTTTGGGCACCCTAAGAGTTCCAGAGTCTCAGATTCCTTTTACAAGACCTTAATCAGCTTGTTAGATCTGATGCATGACAACAGGTGTCATTAGTAAATGCGAATTTCAAAGCTTTACAAATACTTTGACTCTTCAAACCTTGTGAACACACTTGCAACCATGGGTTCCTTTAAGCAGCTGTGTAAGACTCTGTAAATGAAATTTATTGATGCCCACAATGCCGGAGAAGGCTATAAGAAGATTTGCAAAGCGTTGTCAGCTTGCAGTTTCCACAGTGAAAAATGTAATTAAGAGATGGCAGTTCAGGGGAACTGTGGAGGTCAAGATGAGATCTGGAAGACCACGAAAACTCTCAGAAAGAACTGCTCGTATGCTGGTCAGGAAGACAAATCAAAACTCCCATTTGACTGCAAAAAACCTGCAGGAAGATTTAGCAGACTCAGGAGTGGCGGTGCAGCGTTCCAAAAAAACCTTCATGGAAGATTCAGCAAAAGAAAACCTTACCTGCGTCCCCATCATGAAATCCAACGTCAGAAGTATGCAACAGAACATTTACAGAAGCCTGATGCATTTTGGAAACAAGTGCTGTGGACTGATAAAGTTAAAATAAAACTCTTTGGCCACAATCAGCAAAGGCCTGTTTGAAAAAAAAGTACTTAATGAAAAGAACACCTTGCGAACTATTAAGCATAGGGTGGATCTATCATGCTTTGGGGTTGTGTTGCAGCCAGTGGCAGAGGAAACATTGCAGGGTGGAGGGAATAATGGATTTCGCTAAATACCAGCAAATTCTGGAAGCAAACGTCACAGCATCTGTAAATAAGCTGAAGCTGAAAAGAGGATGGCCGTCTACAACAGGACAATGATCCTAAACATACCTCGAAATCCACTATTGAATACCTCAAGAGACTCAAGCTGTAGGTTTTGGAATGGCCACCTCAGTCCCCTGATTTAAACATCATTGAAAATATGTGGGTAGATCTTAAAAGAGCTGTGCATGCAAGACGACCAAAGAATATTACAAAACTAGAAGCCTTTTGCATGGAAGAATCGGAGAAAATCCCAAGTACAAGAATTGGAAGACTTTTAGCTGGCTATAAAAAGCGTTTGCCAGCTGTGATATCTGCCAGAGGAGGCGTTACTAAGTATGATTATGTAGGGTGCCCAAACTTTTGCACAGTGCCACAGCAATGTTTTTATGTTTTTATCTTTGTTCAATTCATGACATAAAAAGTAACTATGCACCAATGTTTCCTGAAAATATTGTGCATTTTTTCCATTTTCAAGAGAGGCTGTGTTAACATCGTTTAAATAAAAAACAAAAATCACCAAAATCTGTTATTTATCAAGGGGTGCCCAAACCTATGCATAAGCCTGTATATATCTTCCAGGGTTCAGGGCACTAATCAAGCTTTAGGTCATTGATGCGTGGAGTTTGCATGTTCTCCCCCTGCTCTGTGGGTTCCCTCTAGTTTCATCTACAGTCCAAATTCATGCATCATAGGCCAACTGGCATTTTCAAATTGGCCACAGTGTATGATCGGGTGTGTGAGTAGGTGACACTCCACAGCATAAGAAGTATGGATGAATGAAAATATAAATAATAAAAAACATCTAAATGAATATTTAAATAATGTGCAAAATAATGGTAATGATGATTTTCATTTCGGCTATTATTATGCACTACTATTTATTATAATTGTTTCTGTTGTTGTTGTTGTTTTTGTTAGGATTAATGTTAAATCTATAAATTCCCTAAACCGATTGTATATAGATAAACATAGACATACTATACTTAATATAAAACTGAAACCCAAGCATGCAAATATGGTATCATGTAAAAATCTTGTGTTCATCACACATATTATCACTGGAACATTAACATGATCCATGAGAAGTATAGCTATATATTTGTAAGGAGCTGACTGGCCTTAATTTAATGCAGCAATACATGATAATAATGAAGCGCTTAGCATAATTACATAACATAACTTTAATCACAAACAAAGCACTCTGATGTTGGACAAATCAGTATCCTAAAATATTTGTTAAGTTACTTCATAAAGCGTTTTTTTGTTGTTTATTTATTTGTTTGTTTGTTTTTTTGCATTAGTTATGAGCTGGGCTGCTTTCACACTAAGCATGATTGAGTAATTCTATGGCTAGTAATTCTCCACTGGCCAGTGTTAATATTGTTCTGTATTTTAATTCAGTTCATGTTATTTGTATATAACAGTTGGCATTGTCGCAATGCAGCTCTACACAATCAAAAGAAAATGATGGAAGTTTATATGAAATGTGAATGTGTATGAATTAAAATGATTAGATAGTCCCCGATGAGCAAGCTGAGGGCAACTGTGGCAAGAAAAAACACCCTGAGATGGCAGTAGGAAGAAACCTTGAGAGGAACCAGACTCAACAGGGAACCCATCCTCATTTGAGTGATAACAGACAGCAGGGGTTGATCTGCAGGCTGATCTGGATGTGTTAAGAAGCTGGAAGTTCAGTATAACAGTTGTCGTTAAGTTAATATGGAATCCAGTTCGTTATTGGAGGCTAAAGACTGTAGGAAATTCCAGTCCTGGACTATAGAGCGACTTCAGTCACAAGACCTCAGAGAACAGCTGTCTGTATCAGCCGCGGCCAGGACCATCTTCAGTCCCCAGTCACCACACGCATCCCAAACAGACCACACAGGGCATCCATGTGACAGAATCTCCAACAAAAAGCGGGGCACCAGGACGAGTCAGACAGGTCCAGAGGACAGAGGGGGTCTGGATCAAAGGCAGTTCAGGAGCGACATGAGTAGTTCGGCAGAGAGAGGGAAAGAGGGAGAGACCGAGAGGGAGGGAGAGAGAGAAGACTTGAGTAGACTTGTGTATTTACACTCTCTGATGAAGTAGGTGGCAGTATGCAGGTAGTTCATTTACAAGTCACAAATAAACACAAAGTAAAAAAAAGTGAAAGAAAGTCAATCTTCAAGCTATGATATTTTGGAAAAGTGTCAGGATCAACCCTCCTGCCTGCCTTTCTACTTTATTAGCGACAGTATGGCTCAGAGGATGAGACTGGCATGTGCTGTGCACACAGAGATTTTTGGGGGAGACAGGCACATTGAGGATGTCATGTTCTAAACAGCATGCTGTGTTCAGGTGCTTTTGGCTTTCATATTTGATTCACGCTATGCCTGAGTACACTACATCATGTTTGAGACCACCTTTTCAAGTGGATATGATCTGTTCTCGGGCACTATACAGAGTGTTCACATCAGTCTGCTTTTGGCCTTATATACTATGTACTGTACTGTATATTGCTTTGTCTCTCCAAATTGCAATCCACATAAAAATTGATCCTCAGCCCGGATACCTTATAACATGTATCAGTGGATCAATGGAAGGATAAATGATTGCTATGACAGTGCTTTCTGAAAAACATGCATGCAATCTCTGTAACAGGCACCACTGCAGGCAATTCATTTAGGAACAAGAAATGTGCCCATCCATAGCTTTTGTAACAAAAGCAGCAACAGAAACTTGTTTTGCAGGAATTAAATTGCAGCATAAGTTTTTTAGTTATTGGCAAATTATTGTGGCACAACATTGTTCCTAGAACTGTTATTATGGGAAAATAATCATCAACATGCATAAAATGCAAAACGCTGTGTTAAGTGCCCATATTCAACAGAGGGCCAATCAGAAGCCTAGACAAAACATCTTTACCGGTCAGTAAAGTCTGACGGACCTTGTCCAAAACTGCTGTCACTGTCTGTGGTGTTTGTGTCATTGGAGTTTTGTATGTAGCAGCAGTGAGCTTGTAGCACTTTCAGGCACCTCTGTTTGTTAATGTAATATGCGAGTAACTGCGCGTGTGTCTACAGTACACACATGTAGAAAGTCAAGTAAGCAACGTAAACACAGTCACTAGTTTATGTAAGTTCACCATTGTACAAAATTTCTTCATAAAGCTGACATCAAATCAAGGAGACTAGAAAACAGACAATATCATCATCGGCACACAAGGTGACGAAGGTTACAACAAGTCAAAAACTCCACACAGCTGTCCCCAGCACACCACGGAAAAAGTTTTGGAAAATCTTCACTTTAAAAGGAATTTTCCAAAAGCTCAGTTTTCAACAATCAAAACTGAGTTTGCATGTGGATGAATGGCCAAAACTGCAGACATCGCTTCATATCATCGCTGTTACTCAATATTTTGATTTCACTTATGGTGCAGGTTCAACTTCAGACAAATATCTAAGTTCTGTAAAAGTTTTTCATTAAATTCTGTCTAGCATTTGTTTTGATCCTGGCAGGACAGACATACAGACATACATACAGACAGACAGACAGACAGATACTTTTTTTGAGACTGGTTTTGTATCCTTCGATGTATAAAAAGTCAAGATATCATCGAAGGAACGGTTTTTTTTTTTTTTTACCAATGTACAGACGAAGTACATCCCTGCTAAATGGTGCTCTAGACCAGACCAGGCCAAACTGCAAGGCGTTTAATCCAACCGCACCATTATGATTTCACTTATGGTGCAGGTTAAACTTCAGGCAAATCCCCAAGTACTGCAAAAACTTCATTCAATTCTTTCCAGCCCGTTTGCAAGATGCTGTGACAATAACATTACAAAGACAGAACATTAAAAGGGCGAGATAAAATAATCACAAAATTCCTCTTAGATACAGGGATATCTTTCAGTTATCACAATTTTATTTATCAAAGGATGTAGATAATTTGTTGTATCTCTTACTGTACAGTAAGTATTTCTTGGCTGGAATTCATTGCATGTTTCCTGAATAAATGCCTCGTTAAAAATCTTGTTTATTAAAAATAAGCAATGCAATATGATTAATATCTTTCTTACTCTAACCATGTTGGACTATATACATGATCTTATTCTTGCCAAACCCAACCATGAATATTTCAGGAGCAACAACGGGATTTCCTTACAAGATAGCATCTGATCTTACTTATTTCTTATGAATTATTTACCGTGCGAAAATGTCCTTATAGTGAACATTTGCATCCCTTTCATATTTATTAAAGACTACTCAAGCAGTGATACAAGCAGCAATTAGATGTTTTGTTAAGCACTAAAATGTACATGTCCATGGGTCTGCTTGAATGGAGTTTGGATGTTCTTTCTCTGCTTGGTGGGTTTCCTCTGGTTACGCTGGTTTTCTCCCACAGTCTAAAGACATACAGTTAATTCCAATTCGCCTGTAGTGCGTGTGCTGCGGTGGATTGACACCTCATCCGTGATGCACGCTGCCTTGCTGGCCTGGGATAGGTTCCAGTTCTCCCGTCACCCTAGGAGGATATAGAAGTCATATAAATAATGAGTGAGTGAGAGTGAAATGTACCATATGTTTTGAGTAGGTTTTATTTATATCTGTGAATGTCTAGGTTTTTATTTGAATGTGAATTGTATTGGATTTTTAGTTTTTAGTTAAATTTGGAATAATTTTTCCCCAGCATTATGTATGTCAGGTTTTATGTCCAATTCATGGCATAAAATGACCCTAGAAAGCATTACCTAATAATTACAGTAAACATTAATGTCAGTATAACTGTTTTACTATTCCTAAATGGACTAAGGCCTGGTAGAAATGCACTTAACCTTGTTTTCTGCTGCAATAAATACATTGACCAGCATTCCTTTTCCCTATTTGTGTAGCAATTTAAGTCTTCGATGTTTTTTTTTTTTTTAACGAGAGCGCAGGCAACCCATAGCTTGAATGATTCATTGGCCTGCATTTAACTCAGATGAAGTGTACGCAATGCGTGGCTCAGTAGGACAAGACAAGGCAGGGAGCGGGAATGGGAGACATTAATCAAAAGAGGCTGTATGACAGTTGTTGTGATTGTATCTGACAGGCAATATGTAAATTTTTCATAACCAAACACGTTCGTTTTTTTTGAACCACATTTAATAGGCATTTAAATACAGCAGTATACAAAACTCGAAACCTTGGCCACACAAGCCTTTTCCACATCAACCCTGTCACTCAGTCACTGTCCTGAAAGGTCTATTACTTGTATTTGATTCATGCTGGTGCAATATAAATGATGATGTGTTGACTAACTACCTATGTTACTGAACCATGCAAATGATCCAGAATTAAAAAAAAAAAATGAACATCTGCCTTTATAATAGCTTCGGCTTTTATAGATCGGAACCAGAATGAGAGGTTAGTAGCGGCATTCTTGATGAATAAACATGTGCAAACAAACTATACTTTGTGTCTAATACAAGTTCCACATTTAATAACCATCATACTTCTTGTAAATTTCCATACACATAAAGTCATATTCAAGCTGGAGTAAACATATAAAAGTGATTTGCAGCTTATGAATCTTCTTCCTCACTTACAGTTAAGAAAATGCATAACATTTCATTTCTATTACTTTAAATCCTACTACTGCTATTTATTCATCCATCCATCCATTGTAATTATTCCCTTTTTTACAATCTTGGTAGGATCTCTGGTTAACATTCACACTCACACAGTTAATTTGGGAATGCCAACTAGCATAATCCGCAGGCCTTTGGACTGTAGGAGAAAACACACTCGGGACGGGGAGAACATGGAAACTGTATACAGACAGCCTCTGAGCCGGGAATCAAACCCAGACCCGGGAGACGCAACAGTGCTAACCACTCAGCAATTGTGTCGCCACTACTATAGATAGATAGATAGGTAGATAGATAGATAGATAGATAGATAGATAGATAGATAGATAGATAGATAGGTAGATAGATAGATAGATAGATAGATAGATAGATAGATAGATAGATAGATAGATAGATAGATAGATAGATAGATAGATAGATAGATAGAATTTTCAAACTTTTTAGCAGGTATAAGACTAAATAAACTTCAAAGTGCTGTTGCTTTTCTCCTCTTTTACTCATTAAAAGTAAGGGTTTAAGAATGATTACATTCTGTCAATTTTCCAAAACTTACTAACCTGTTCTGCCAAAGGGTCAAAACTGATTATCTTTTTAAGCTCGCACTGAGTTACGGTGCTCAGTCCACTATAAATATCCCAGGGAAATGTGTGTGTGTGTGTGTGTGTGTGTTGTGTGTGTGTGTGTGTGTGTGTGTGTGTTTAATACAGCCCCTGGTGGGTAATTTTTTTTTTCTGAGCTAGCATGGTAATGATCTTATCTTATCTCATCCCGTCTTATCCTATCTTATGTCAGATAAATTAAGGCATATAAATATTAAACAGTCAGTTCCCAGTATTAAGAAATCGATCCAGGACAGAAAGACTATAAAACACCGGTCAGTATAGTCACCTAGTGGGCATGCTTTGATACTGCAGGTAAAGGGCTTATGCAGCTCTTTTTTAAAATAATAATTGTTTAGAAGTCCTAAACATTATGGAGCTGCAGGCTTGTTTGCAAGGTTATTGCTCGGTTCAAGTCTCCTTACACTGACAGTACTGTAGGCCAATGTCAGGCATTAAACTCTACGTGCTTCTGTGTTTAAGATCGTAACCCCAGCCTGTTATATCGCCTTCCCTAAAACAAATCTGTGGCTAAATAGGATAAAGGAATGGCATAAAATGAAAGGATAATATCTTTCATGAATTTAAAAGCTGCCATCCTGTGATCAGCATACAACGTTTTGATGTTTATTAGCTTCCCAAACAGACAAAAGGGGGCACTGTTGAGTTATTATTATTATCCTATTTTTTTCTTCACCTATTGCATGCCTGTAGGACAATCTAAGAGAACACTAAGCCAAAGATCCAGTGTGGAGTGTTTTGGGATTCACCAAAATGCCACTCCATGATTGTGATACCGCAAATCCGATTTCATGTATTGGTATTCATGAACATCCTCACCAGAGTAATTTGCACAGAGAGCATTACCAGTGTGTAGATATACCATGAAAGACTCGAATATTACATTATTTCCATCCCTCTAGTCTTACTCTGCCTTTAAGTACATTATCTCCATGGATTAGAATTGAGATCTGGCTTAGACATAAGGTCTCATGTTCCTATCCAGAGGAAGCCCACCTGGAAAAAAAATATATATTTAGCTACAGTGTTCTATTTAGATGTAGACCTGAATGCAGCTTGCCTTCAAACACTGCACCTTGACAGCAAGTAGGTGCGCAAGGTTTTATTAAACTTTTTTTTCCTTTTCTACTCTGGACATCGAAATGACACTTGTTTGGAAGCCAAGTATTACCAATAAAGTTCCACTAGAGGGCTGTGCAGTAATTCCATTAAATGTGCGCGTGTGCTCAATGATGTTTTTGTGAGCATCTTCAGTGAGTCACCTCCACCTCCCCCACCGTCTCTCTCTCTCTCTCTCTCTCTCTCTCTTTCTCTATACATAAAACCATGCTGATGTTGGATCAATGTGAGGTTACATGTTTCATTTCAAAATGGGAGGAAATTTAACATCGTGCTCTAAATAGGCTATTACAACTGAAAAGCATCATGTGCCTTCCTGCTGGAACAAAGAGAAGTAAAGGAAACTGTAGTCTACATTGAGCATTTGATTCCACTCAAATTGAATCCGGGAACATCTTAATGCTTTGTTTCCTCTCTCGCCAACCGCTGGGCTTGTCTGAAGAAAGATGATAAAAGCAACTCATCCTCTCAGTCAGGTTTCTCATCTGCAGGCAAAAAGAAGAAGAAAGCGTAACATCAAAAATTCAAAAAAAGATGAATGACATAGCGAGTTCAGCTAAGCACTCTACATGTGAGATTCATGCCTTTCTTATACATTTCTTTGGGCTTTGTCTTTCCATGACAGGAATCGGTGTTGCCTGATTGCAAACGTTCTCAACAACACCCTGTGCTGGGATGAGAATGGCACGGCAATGACGACTCCAGTCACGTTTCTGAGAGGTTTGTTACTTCTATGCAATTCATGCATGCTCAATTAATTCTATTGATTTAAATAATCACCGTGGAGCTGCAGATATTCACGAAATCATTGTTTGAAAGCCAGTCTCTCACAGGACAACATGCACACAGACTGATTCAGATACTTCACAGCTATGAGAAATTTTGCATAGATAATCCACCAAGGACATTTTTTTCGGAAAGTGAGAGAAATTGGAAAGGACACGTGGAGAACATGCAAAACTGCACACTGACAGTAACCCGAGGCCCAGATCGAACCGAGGACCCATGAGCTAGTGAAGCCCAGAGGTCTGTTACTTCTAGACTCAATTAATCATTGCTAACTCATATTGACTTAGGTAATCATTATAGTGCTGTGGGTTTTGATTAAATTCATTATCAGGCATTATAAAACAACAATTCAATTCCTACTAGGTGTCTGTTCCTTTGTGGTTATGGATTTAGGCTGCTAATCCAAAGGGTTTTGCTCTTTCCGTATTCCTAACTTCCAAATCCTTTTGTTTTGATTGTTTAACTTTGTTTGTTTTATGAGCCATGGAGAGTTCTTGAAGAAGTTGTTTGGGGATTGTTGCTGCCAAAATCTTGTGTGGTCTGCATCGAGTGTTGAAGCCAACCAGTCTCGGTGCTGCATGCAGAGGGACATGATTGGTACAACTTGCCATATTTCGTTGGAGAAACGGCTTGTTATGATCAGTGCAGGAGATAGAACGCCTTATTGATATACCGTATAAATCCAAGCGTTCATTGGACTGGAGCACTGTAATTAGCTCGTCTTTGTATGCAAGTGCTTGCACTTAAACCACAAAGAAAATGCATGCCTGCATGACTAAAAAATGGATTGTATCAGCTCCTTGTTTGTAGGTACATAATGACATCTCATGCATTGAAAAACAGCTGTTCCTCACTTGAGTCTGCATGTGCGGAGTTTGCATGATCTCCGCATGCTTGTGGGATTCCTCTGGATACTCGAGTTTCTCCCCATAGTTAAAAGACATACAAATTAGCCTAATTGGCACTTATTCCCATAGGGCAAATTCACATAGCACGTATGAGTGTGTGTGCTTTTATGCCCTGTGATGGATTGGCACCTATGTACAGTACAGCCAGGGTGTACGCCACCTCTTGCCCTGAGTTCCCTAGAATACTCTCCAGGCTTCCTGAAACCATGTAAAGGATAAGCGGTCTAGAGGACGAGTGAGAGTGTCTGTCACTGCTTCATTGTTGTGTGTGTGTGTGTGTGTGTGTGTGTGTGTGTGTAAAACATCCTAACAATGATACCACTTAGTCACCATCCAGCTAGAAACCTCTGTAGTCCAACTAGGAACCATGGAGGCCAATTGTGATACCTCCAGTAAACATTCACAAGCGCATTCACACACCACAACGCCGTTTAGTCTAACCAGCATGTCTTTGGACTGTGAGAGGAAACCCACCAATGATGGGGAGAAAATGCAAACACTATGCACACAGACCCCAGGGGCAGGAATCGAACCTGCACACTGGAGGTACAAAGCGACTACTTTAGTCTGCTGCTCCTGCATCCCCTTTGAAACCTCATGACTAAAGAATGTAGACTCGCCACTTATGAAAATGCTCCTGGGCTTGAAAATCGTATTGCCTTTTAACATCTAGTTTAACAAAGGGTTATGAGAAATGTTAGTTGATATTACTAAACACTCAATCAAAAGTTGAAATAAACTGATTAGGCAGAAGTTCAGTATCATTAAGCCTGATAGTTAGGCACACAAACACTCAGAGCTCCTACAGTGCCTGTTGAGTCGTGGGGCTTTCTTTTCTTTCTTTCTTTCTTTCCTTCTTTGTTAAAGAAGGAATATTAAAAGAACAGGATGAGATGCCACGCTCCCGTCTCAATGCACGCTCAGAGGCGCACGCGCACCCACACGCGCGCGCGCGAAGGCGCGTGCCATTTCTGTCGTCTCCGTCAGTTTTTCCTCCCCGCGAGACCCACACCTGCATTGTGCTGCGTCACACTCGGCGGCGCGTGCTAGACGAAAACGTTTTAATTACGGCTCGCGTGTGCAGCCTGCGGGGACCGAACCGCGCATCGCCTTATTTCCAGTTATTTATTTATTTTTATGCAGAAACATAAATATAAATTATCAATCTTTCTTTCTTTTATATTTGTATTTAACCCTCTACTGATGTGTGAGGTAGTTTTTTGTTTGTTTGTTTGTTTGTATGCTTTTTTTATGGAGCAACACTATAAAATCAATATAAATAATAAGAAAAAACGCTGAATTAAAACTGAAGGGGGAAAAAAACACGTCCCTACTTTAGGTCAACGATTATATTCTATGAATCAAACCCTCTATGAACACCTCTGTAGTCCAACTAGGGACGTTGGAGGCTGTTGAATTTATTCCCATTTTTTACGAATGTGGTAGGACCTTTGGACAACATTCACACACTACGGAAGCGCCACTTAGCTTTTTTTTTTTTTTTGACTGTGGGAATAAAACCCGAGTACCCTGAGGAAACCCACAAAGCACTAGCAGAACCTGTAAACTCACACACGCAGACCCCGAGGTGAGAATCAAATCCTCGACCCTGGAGGTTCATGGCAACAGTTCTATCCTCTAAGCCGCCGTGATAGCATATACTGTGCATAAAACCTTTGTATGAGATCTTTATTCTTAGCCAAACTTAAAATGTGTTGACTAAATATGTGTGGGTTGATTTTTTTCCCCCGTCCCTATTAATCATTAGAGAGGCAGAGTGAGAGAAGGGAACTAATGTAAGCAATATTTTGTTTATAGCAAGAGCATATGCATGAGCATCAAGGCTTTCCATGCAGACTGGTTTGGACAAGAATTCCCCCCTTCTGTTTCATCTTGGCCCATACAGTAAACATCTTAGCATAGTTTACCAGCAAATATTGGCCACATTAGATTAAAGCCCTCATTAATGCAAGAAGCGTTTTTTTCCTCAAGCTGACAAGGAAATTTGCTGAGTTAAATCTTATATACATAGGCAAGTTTTTTGAACTTTCGTATTATATTTTATCACACAATATCCCACTAGAAGTCATGCTGTTGTGCTGAATACCAGCATGGCTGTGATGAGGTCGTAGGCATGAAGGCTCAGCCTGGATAGCCCATGCTTGATGACAATAGGATAATTGTGCATGCAAATCTCATGTAACCATCATGTAGCCTGGTCAGTGATTTGACCATTCTTCACTTTCTATTTACTTTGTGTGTTGCCAAGGAACCTATGCTGTTTTTGTTCTGTGAATAACCCCGAGAACATTCAGAGACCATCATATGTGTATGTACTTTTGCTGGTCAGCCACCCTGTCTAAGCCGATCGGCAAATATATCAAAGCAGTGGATGGAGAGAGCAGTTCGTTTATCAGATTGTAAACTTAACACATGCTTGCTTACATACTTGCTTGCTTACTTTGCTTGCTTGCTTACTTATGTTTAATTTTAGAGAACATTGGTGTACTAGTTAATTTTTTTTTTAAATATGTTTGATGTTTGAATATAAACAAATAGCATTTGAGCTAATAAATCTAAACAAAATCTATCATTCTCTTTGTAAAAGGCATAGGGTAATTGTTTTGTTTGTCTAGACATACATTTGTCTAGACATACATGTGCTTTGATTGAGGTATTACTTCAGACAGGTCACTTGTTGGCCAGTTCCAATTTTTTTGTATTTTGCAATCTGGATAACTTTTCTCACACAGTGGTTAAATTTATGGCTAGTCTTGTGTATGTTACATCAACAAATAGGGTTAGCCTACAAAATTAGTGCTCTGGTGGTTTGTGTGAACAGCGTGTCCTGGGATGGAGTCCAATACCTGGCCTGAATTATTGTTTAAGTCCACCCCTGCCCAAAACATTATAAATAAATGTTTAGGTGCTAGCATAAATCTGTACCCTACTGGTGTAGTGTTTCACTGGTATACTGTATACAGAGTGGTTTGCACATTATCGAATGCTGCATACAGTACTTGGAAACATGTTGAGTAAAAAAAGGTATGATTTTAAATGAACATTTCTTGGTCATGCTCTTTGATTGCACAGTTGTTGTGCATGCGAGTAGATTCTCCCCCATGCTGTCATGATGAGAAACTCAGCTGGCAGTTATACAAAAGCTCATATGCAATCAATTACCACAACACAGAGATTGCTTGTATAGGAAAACAAGCTTAATTAGTATTAGAGATTAAGACAAGGTAGAACAAACCAGTACTTTTTTTTTTTTGACATGCATTACATGTTTCTGTGGGTTGACTTCGGATTAGACTTTAGATGCTTCTACTCTCTAAGTCTTTGATTGTCCCTGTGGGGGGTCTAAGCGTGGTGTAACTTCATATGAGATAATTATTCATTCATTTATTCGTCTTCAGTAAGCGCTTTATCCTGGTCAGGGTCATGGTGGATCTGTAGCCTATCATGCAGAAAAGCAGGAAGGCATTTTAAATGACGGTTGCTGGGGTTTTGTGATAAACATGTGTCATGCACTATGATGACACACACAAAGTCACAGGATTAAAAAAAATTTTTTTTTTAAAAGACAATGCGATTACAATGTGTTGCAGTATTGTAACTTAAAAGAAAGCAAAAGTGCATAAGTATGCAGCACTACTAAAATATTCTGAAATGGTAGCATTTTATATTTGAAAAAAAAAAAATTGAGTTTACTGCAGCATCCTCAGCCCCCCCATTCTCCGTGTCCTTGCTATCCCTTGGGCATGAGTCAGGAACACACCAGAGACGGGGCGCCATTCTGGAGCTTTGAGTCCAGTGTTTGCTGCCTCCTCTATTTTTTTTTAATCTTTGATTTGATATTATATGACATGAAGAATGTTATGTAAGGGGAAAATAGCTCTTGTTTTTTATTCCCTTTTTTTTTTTTTAGATGCTAACGGCAAAAGCTGATCATTATCCCTTTTATATGAGATAACTGAATTACTTTTTTGTCTTATTAAACATCACAATACTGTAACTGCACGGTCAATATCCCCTATGGTAATAATGAGCATACAGTACAGTACCAATGAACAAATCAACACCGGAATATCTTACCATATCACAAATATTTTTAATCGAAATAAAAACAAAATGTTTCAAGGTAAAGTTTTCCTTTAAGGGATTTAAGACTGTATGAAGGTTGATTATGTAAAATGCATTGTTGCGTGGTGTTTGGCTTTCAAGGCTTACATTTGTTCATTGAAAGAGTGCAGCAGCCATCCAGTACTGGACTCTAATACCTCTGGCTCACACTTATTACATAGGAGTGTGGGTGTCTTTTCAAGGTGCTGACATGTTCTTGGTGAAAAACAGGCCAGAAATAATTGCATCTGAAGACAGTTTAGCCTGATTGGCCAACCTATTATTGTGATTGCCTTGAATTCATCCTTGGCTGGCCCTGAATGTGGAGCGAGTGGCCTGTGAAGGGAGCTAATGAACACGGCACTGAGCAGCAGCTGCACAGAACAGCTGGGCCACAAACAGCCTCTCATATCAGAAACCATAGTAACCCTCTGCACACATTCTCACCCATTCGTCATTCGTCAACTGTAAACTGCTGGTGGAAGTATCACTGGCTGAAAACCAACGTTTTTATAGAGCAACGGCAGAAGGTCTGTGTATGTATCTAGATGTTTGTTATCTGCCTAACTACTTTTGCTCACCTCCATTTATTCATCTATCTATTCAGTATATTGAACTACCTGGTAATAATAGACACTGGGAAAGCAATTTTCAGGTGAGATCTTCTGATTTCAGGTCAGAGCTTTTCTGGGTCTCATCTGCGCACGTTCCTGTCCTCCAGCAATGCTCAGCATGGACCTTTCTCGGTGCGCGCACACACACACACACACACACACACACACACACACACACGCACACACACACACACACACACACACACACACACACACACACACACACAACACCACACACACACACACACACACACACACACACACACACACACACACACACACACACACACACACACACACACATATTTGTTTTGCTATCATTGTGAGGACCTTTTATTCACACCATTCACTGATGCAGCAAATTAATCCTGTGTCAACCCCAATTCTAACCTTAATCTAAAAGGATAGAAAAAAAAATGTCCTTCTCATTTTCTTCATGAAGATCAACTATATAACCAGCCAACTCGCAGTGAACAGGAACTGGTTAACCAAATAGTTATGCTGTATTATAAAAGCATTTGGATCAGAGAAATGCAAAATTCTCCAAGATAAATATGTTGGTACTAACGTATGCAGATAATACATATGAAAGGTGGATGATAAGAATGAATAAACACGCTCTCCTTTAGCCAGGCTTGGGCTGAGTGAGCACATCCTTCCCTGCAGGTTTAATTTCATGCTTGCAGCATTAGAATAATTTGTTTGGCATGGAGAGCAGACAGACACGGGGGGCATGTAGCCATCTCCACAACCTGTTTGATCATCATTAACGGCAATAGGGGGAGGCTCACTCTTCCTCTGTGAACAACAGCCTCTAGCAATAGCCGTACATCACGGGGCAAGGAACGCTGAAGTCTGCAGATTGGTCAGAGTGGATCCCTCTCAGTGCATGTAGGGGGCTGGCAGAGAGATCAGCAGGACGCTTCATGAGTCGAGACCTCTTTCCTTAAAACAGTGAATAACGTCCTTTATCGAGAATTGTAGGCGCTGCTGATGTATGGTACCGAGTGCTAACTCTGCTTTGTGGTCTTTTAAAATTGATTGCAGACCTTTTCTTTGGGCTTAGGGGATGCTGAGGAGTGAAAGTGAAGTGAAGAAGTGTCTTATACAGCCATTAATCTGATCCACATGTGATTTTTACTCCTCATTCTCGTTAATTTACCAGCTTTCCTTTGTCATTTGCACCTTTCACCTTTCCGCACACACATTTTACACTCCTATTATTCTGCTTTTGACATCTTTACAAATGGTGTAAGGTTGTTTCTATCCAAACAGAGAAAAACTGCGGTATTGCTACACATAGAATAGATAGTGTAACCTCAGTGTATCCTGTGATGTTTCTTTTATAAGCGTCAATCTAGGTTAAAAATGAATGTCCACTTGTCTTACCGTTCACCTTATCAAGAATGAGTGCAGAACTCTTCTGTGCAGTTATCAGATAGTCGATCACATGGCAGCAGTTCAATGTGAAAAAGAAAAAAAAAATCATACATGCAGATACAAGTCAAGAGCTTCAGGTCATATTCACATCAAACATCAGAATAAAGAAAAATTGTGATCTTAGTGACTTTAAACATGACACAGTTGTTGGTGCCAGACAGGCTGGTTTGAGTGTTTCAGAAAGAGCTGATCTCCTAGGATCTGCACACACACCAGTCTCTCAAGATGACAAACACTGCTGTAAAAAACAAAACTAAAATAAACAAACAAACAAAAAAAAACAATCCATGATCACCAATGCTAAGGGGTGAAATTTCTTGCCGTTTTCTGTAATACTCAATGCAAACATAACGTAAACATAACACAGACATACACACGTGGACAAAATTGTTGGTACCCTTCGGTCAATGAAAATAAAAACTCACAATGGTCACAGAAATAACTTTAATCTGACAAAAGTAATAATAAATAAGAATTCTATGAATGTTAACCAATGAAAGTCAGACGTTGCTTTTCAACCATGCTTCAACGGAATTATAAAAAGAAATGAACTCATGGAACAGGCCTGGACAAAAATGATGGTACCCCTAACTTAATAGTTTGTTGCACAACCTTTTGAGGCAATCATTGCAATCAAACGATTCCTGTAACTGTCAATGAGACTTCTGCACCTCTCTGCAGGTATTTTGGCCCACTCCTCATGAGCAAGCTGCTCCAGTTGTTTCCGGTTTGAAGGGTGCCTTTTCCACACAGCATGTTTCAGCTCCTTCCAAAGATGCTCAATAGGATTGAGGTCAGGGCTCATAGAAGGCCACTTTAGAATAGTCCAGTGTTTTCCTCTTAGCCATTCTTGGGTGTTTTTAGCTGTGTGTTTTGGGCCCTGTTTGTCCTGTTGCAAGACCCATGACCTGCGACTGAGACCCAGCTTTCTGACACTGGCCAGCACATTTCTCTCTAGAATCCCTTGATAGTCTTGATATTTCATTGTACCCTGTACAGATTCAAGACACCCTGTGCCAGATGCAGCAAAGCAGCCCCAGAACATAACAGAGCCTCCTCCATGTTTCACAGTAGGGACAGTGTTCTTTTCTTCATATGCTTCATTTTTCCGTCTGTGAACATAGAGCTGATGTGCCTTGGCAAAAAGTTCCATTTTTGTCTCATCTGTCCATAGGACATTCTCCCAGAAGCTTTGTGGCTTGTCAACATGTAGTTTGGCATATTCCAGTCTGGCTTTTTTATGATTTGTTTTCAACAATGGTGTCCTCCTTGGTCGTCTCCCATGTAGTCCACTTTGGCTCGAACGACTACGGATGGTGCGATCTGACACTGATGTTCCTTGAGCATGAAGTTCACCTTGGATCTCTATAGAAGTCTTTCTGGGCTCTTTTGTTACCATTGGGATTATCCGTCTCTTTGATTTGTCATCAATTTTCCTCGTGCGGCCACGTCCAGGGAGGTTGGCTACAGTCCCATGGATCTTAAATTTCTGAATGATATGTGCAACTGTAATCACAGGAACATCTAGCTGCTTGAAAATGGTCTTATAGCCTTTACCTTTAACATGCTTCTCTATAATTTTCTTTCGAATCTCCTGAGGCAATTCTTTCCTTCGCTTCCTCTGGTCCATGTTGAGTGTGGTACATACCATGTCACCAAACAACACAGTGACGACCTGGAGCCCTATATATAGGCCCACTGACTGATTACAAGATTGTAGACACCTGTGATGCTAATTAGTGGACACACCTTGAATTAACATGTCCCTTTGCTCACATTATTTTCAGTATTTTCTAGGGGTACCATCATTTTTGTCCAGGCCTGTTCCATGAGTTAATTTTTTTAAATAATTCTGTTGAAGCATGGTTGAAAAGCAATGTCTGACTTTCATTGGTTAACATTCATAGAACTTTTAAAAATTATTACTTTTGTCAGATTAAAGTTATTTCTGTGACCATTGGGAGTTTTCTTTTATTGACCGAAAGGTACCAACAATTTTGTCCACGTGTGTACCACTTTTTCCAAATCATACTGTTTACCAGTGACCTAGAGACAAGATCATGGGAACCAAAGGCTTATCCATACTTGCAGGGACCACAGAAATACATACTTGGTACGATTCCACAGAAAAGCTAATGTAGCCCAAACTGCCAAAAAAAAAAAAAAAAAAAAAAAGGCAATGCTGGACATGGTAGAAAGGTATCAGAACACCCAGAGCACCACAGCCTGCCATGCATGGGAATTATTAGGCATAGAGTCCAAAGCTGTGAACTCAGCATTCAAATTCCAGAGATCCTTGGAAAGTCCTGAACAAACAAGTCCGATCCATGGAGGCCACACCTTGCAACCTACACACACACATTCAATGTATAGTAAAAAGCACAAGCATAAATTTGTGCTTGTTTTTTTTTTTTTTTTTTTTACAACATTCAGTCTCATAATGAAGCTCAAAGTGTACTGCTTTTTGCTTTTATATAAGTTGGACAGCTTGATATTTGATGCAGTGCTTAGGCACAGCTAGCAAAGCTGCGATCATTAGATTGCTCAAGTACATAACCAGGACATCTCATGCATACTTTCTCTTATTCCAAAGCAATTTGCCAACATTTTTCTTTTCCCCCTGTTATTTGTTAAAGAACACACAGTACAATTTATCCGTTTAATGCTCTGACATGTCCATGAAACAAGTCATTTCCTATTTCACTGTAAAAGCTATAGGCAGTTGCTCCCTCATTGGCCTCTCATTTCTCTCCCTCTTTCTTGAAGCCAATAGATAGACAAAAAGGAAACTTGTCACATAACTCAGAAACTGCAAATGCAGTGTCCTATGTCTTGAACTCCCCCTGAGGCAGAAAAGTTAAAGGAATGGCTTTACGTTAAAGTGCTAGCACTGACTGAAGTTTCTCTCTCTCTCTCACTCATTCTCTATAATGCTTATCCTATGCAGGATTTCATGGGGCCTGGAGCTTATCCCAGGGAACTCGAGACAGAAGGCAGGGTACATCCTGGATCGGGTGCCAATCCATCTCAGGGCACGCACACGCACACACGCACACGCACACGCACACACACACACACACACTATGGGCAATTTGGAAACAGCAACTAACAACTCCTCTGTATGTATTTGGACTATGGGAGAAAACCCGGAGTACCTGGATGAAATCAAACCGTAAACTGCATGCACACAGATTGTAGGGCTTGATTCAAACCCCAGGAGGTGCGAGACCAAGTGCTAACCACTGCACCACTGTATGACCCTGCCTGAGTTCTTTTTTCGTAAATGGTAAATAAATGTATATCCTTCTATAAAGCTTCACTGTTAAAATAATAACACAATACAAAACAACTGTTTATTCTTAGACATAAATTATGTGTATGGCATACAACAATTCCATTTGAACAGGTTGTTAATACAGAAACACTAATGTATCAGAATGAGTGCATTAAAATAGACGTTTGATTTACCTTGCAGCCAGCACTACTGCTACTGTTATAGAAAATTAATCACCATCCTCTGACCAGTTTAACAGCTCTGTGGTATAATATGTAATAAATCCTGTATTGATTTTTTTTTAACATGAATTTCTTTAAAATCACATAATAGGAAACTATTTACTCTGTGCAGTCCTTGTAGTGAATAGCGAAGTGAAGAACCCAGTTAATTAAAATCCCCACTGAAAATTCCCGTGGTACTATTGGCGATGCTGATGCATTCAATTATTGTTGGAGATTACAGTACATAACAGGAGTAACCCTGTAAACCAGTTCTCTGTCTGAGAAAATGTATTTATCTTCTATAAGTTTGAGCTGTTTACTGTTGTCCAAATCATATCACCATAAACATGGGGACAGCAATGTGATGCTCTGTTCACTACACGCTTATCAACTTCTCTTTATAAACCCCCCTCCCCCCCCCCCCCCTCCTTTTTTTTTTTTTGAATTTCTCTGAAAAACTTGAAGGCCATGCCAGTGTTTTTTATTTAGTTTGTTGGATGACTTCTTGAAGGCTCAAGGGATCAAATCCGCATAACTCTAGACTTTAGGTACAGGATTGACAGTTTTCAAAATAGACAGAAAATCGCACACTTATATTTACAACCCATGCAAAGGTCGAATGTATTTCTGGTAAAAAAAAAAAAAAAAAAAAGAGAGAAATCTGCCCTATTTATGCCTTTGCCTGCACTCTAATTTGCTCTAATTTTACAATAACCAACGTCAAAATGTATTTAACATTATGCTTTTTTAAGGGTTAAAAATAAACCTAAGGCACATTTCTTTTTGTTGCTAAACTGACTACTGTGAAATGGATAGCAAAATGTACCAAAATAAGATAGACAGTGGAGTTTGCATGTGGAGTTCCTCTCCATGCTTGGTGGGTTTTCTTTGGGTACTGGGTGTCCTCCCACAGTCCAAAGGTTGGCATATACTGAGTGGCTTTTCCAAATTTCCCAAAGTGTGTGTGTGTGTGTGTGTGTGTGTGTGTGTGTGTGTGTGTGTGTGTGTGTGTGTGTGTGTGTGTGTGTGTGTACACATTTCCTTGATTGTGCCCTAAGTTCCTTGGGATCAGCTCCAGGCCCCCGACAACCTTACACAGCATCAGTGGTATATGAGTCATTCTGTAATTTGGAATAAATTTCCCAGAAGTGAAAAAGTACAAAAACAAAGTTTTTAAGGTAAGTTAGTAAATTACATAAGTTTAACATACGTGTCTGCTTGTTGCACAACTTGAACGTTTATTTTATTTTAAGGTAAAGGATGGTTTCACTACTTTAATTCGCAAACTGTTACTAACAGAACTCAATCTTAAATGCAATTTAATCCTGCAATTCTTAAATGATTTGTCCCAATGCCATGTGACCTGCATTAAACAATGTAATTTTGTTCTGTGGCATACACTTTTATTTGCTTTTACAAATATACTCCCCTCCTTGCATGATCAACATCTCAACCAGCCATGTAGCTCCTTTTTTTTTATGTATTTAAAACAATTGGATTTTAAAAGTGTGTTGATGAGAGAGAACGTGAAAGTGTATCCATGGGAATAATATGTCTTGTGACAAACAGAATTTATTCTGATGATATAGGGATGACGGCTGATTATCTTCACTATTGGGAATAATAGTTCACAATTTCCTTATTTTTCTGTTACAGACAAAATAAATAAATAAATAAAAAACTATTAAAATATTTGAAAACAGGACACTTACCACAGTGTGTTTAAAATGTATGTCACATGTCCTTGGGATAAATCATTTTTCAATTAGGAGTTGGTACCTCAGTTGAAACAGCTTTTGCAGATATTCATTCATTGAAATTATTTAAATGAGAAAATTCATTTAAAAATATAATCTTTTAGTATTTTTTGCATAAATCTTTTTTTTTTTCATTAAACAGTTCAATTATTTTTATTCATGGATGGACTGAAGATTGTCTGCTTATGATTGCAGAGCAAAATAGCTATAATAATAATAATAATAATAATATAATAATAATAATAATATAATAATATAATTATTATTATTATTATTATTATTATACATAGACATGTGATCTTAGAACTTTTATACTATTCCAAGCAAACACTAAGATTGAATTTTATTTAATTCTTCTCACGCCATGGATCTCATAAGTATGCTTGCATCTTTTGTTAATTTGTTGCCATCAACTACAGTATTTAGGCCCTTTTGATGGAATGTTGGCTCATCCATGGTACTGTATATTCACAATTGTGCCCGAGATAGACTTAAGATACATAGTTTTAATACTGTATGTAAACAGTGTGAAGATTGAGTCTTTTGTTAATGTCCCTGGAATACTTTAATACAGTCTGGAAGTTGTTCATAGTCATGGAAGTCTTTACAAGAAATTTCTATGTTTATTTCTAGTCTGACCCTTTCCGTTTTGTGGTTTTGCTTGTTTCTGAATTCTGAATTGGTTTTGAATAATTTATTAAACGACAAACTCACATCCAATCTATTTGAAATCACATATTCCTTTCTGAAACGCGAGCCTTGTGAATCTCATTATGGTTTCAAGGTGGATTTGTACATGACTCAGGGCACAGGATGGCTCCATAAATAGTCCTTAGAAATGGACAGTTATTAGTGAGATTTACATTGGTGGTATTCCAAGACAATTATTTGTCTTTTTTTTCTATATATTTGTTCCATCCATAATGGATATTACATGGTAACAATTTACATAATTGCAATTAAAGTATTACCATATTTCCTGTTGTTGCCATGTTTTTACTGACCACACTGATGAAACACTAACTACTATTGTGCTCTAGCTGACCCAATAATTTTATGGTTCTCATATGATGAAGTCAGAGCTTAAATACACCTCATTATACCCTCACACTCTCATACACACATTCTCTCTCTCTCTCTCTCTCTCTCTCTCTCTCTCAGTGTTTATTTATGTCACTCCATATTTACCCACACTCTTTAATTTGAGTCTAGAGTGGATACCTGGTGATTTAAACCATGTAGAATGGAACACAGCTCATCTGTAAATTGAAAGATTTATTATTACACGTATTATTATCATCTGACGACGAGAGATGATGTTCCGGCAGAGGAAGCGACCATCTTACTACCCTGCTTGCCTTAAACAAATATGCTGGAGGTCTGGAGAAGCAGCTACACAACACAATATTACATCTGACACTTCCATTTTTTTTTTTCCTTTGGCTGTCACAGGTATGTTAGCTTGGCAGC